>JAHRHJ020003201.1:0-238317 GCA_019776745.2 Taxus chinensis | reverse complement strand
CAACCCTTTTACAAAAGAGCCAAATATGGCTTTTAACAATAAAAACTCAAGTCCATGAAGGAGAAACGCAGTAAAATTGAAAATGAATGATTTAATCACTGACCAAATCCATCAAAATAGCATGGGTACCCTTAAAATTTCATTCCCCAAGATTTTCAACCATGTTGGAGAAGAGTGGAAGCCATACTGCATTAGAAATGGTGGTTGAATGTTGGTTCTACTCTTATTCCCATGCCAAAGGAGTTTTTTAATTTTTCTCTCACCAAACTCCACTAAAAATCAAAATTGAATATTTCATCATGTAGAGGACTTCATTATCTTTCCAATGAAACCAAAATTGAGAAAAATTGAGCTCTAGTTCAAAATATATGGCCCTCTGAAGATTTAGGGAAAAACTGGTAAAATTAGGGCACAAATGGGTTGGCGGGCCGAAATTTGAATTTTCTTCCTTTTTGCAATTTTGGGAAAAAATCCCAAAAATCTCAAGCCTGACCTCCGCTGCCATGTGACATCATCTTGTTTGTCCGCGGGTTCAAACGGCCATTTTACCCTTTTTGGATTTTGGAAACATTTCAAAAATTTCTCTGTACCCCTGCTGCTCCGGGACACGTGTCAACATTATATTGGTTGCAGGCCCTCACTTCATATTCTACCTTTGCACCATTCGACCACTTTGGGAAAAAATTCAAGGTTTCCCCACCGCTCTGACCGCCACCGCCACATGTCACTTCCTCATTAGCCACGGGCATGCGGGAAAATTTTTTCCCTTTGCGCCCTCCGCCAACTCTTTGGAAAAATTTCTAAATTCACTCTGTCGCTCCAATTCTCACTGAAAATAGGACACATGTCATTATCCTATTGGTCTGTAGGCCTTCGGGCCTCTTTTTTATTTTCTCCCTTATAGAATTCTAGAACGTTGCTATTAGAATCCACTTGTTTCCTTGGCTTGAGTTTGGATTAATGACTCCAATGAAGTCCAAACCCCATTGCATGAATGGATGGTCAACTGAGATTGGGTGCAATGGAAGGGCTGCTAATCTTTCCTTTCCTGTGAAGAATGCACAATTCTTGCACCTCTTGATCCATGCATAACAATCACTAAACATCTTGGGCCAATAATAACCAGCCTTCATAATCTTGAGAGCTATCACTCTTGGAGAAAAATGACCCCCAGCTGATCCACCATGGAACTCTTCTAACATTCTCTCAATCTGATTTGTCTCAATGCATCTCAGCAACACTCCATTGATATCCTTTTTGAACAAGATGCCATCAACAAGTGCATATGGAATAGCCTGCAATCTGAAGTGTCTTCTTTTGGCTTTGTTCATCTCTGGAGGGCATAGGCCTATTTGTAAGAAGTGCATTATGTCTTGGGTCCAGCAAGGAGTGAGCATACCACCATTTTCTTCTTGAACATCTCTTTGTTCTTGGTTGTCTTGCAACACCAAAACAACATTCTTCTCTTTGTTTGCTTCAATTGATTGGCTCAAGGCCAATTTCTCACACAATCCCTTTCCTCAGACCAGCTTGGTGACTTTGATCTCAATGTCATACTCCATGACATGAGTAATCCACCCTGCACATTTTTCATTTAGATCTTTGTTGAGGAGGAAGTCTTTAACTCCCACATGAGAAACCAGCAGTTGAACCTTGTTGTTTGAAACTAGATGCTTAAATTTCTTCAAGCTCCTAATCACTGCAAGAACATGCTTCTCAATGAAGGAATACCTTACTTCATAGTCCTCCAAACTTTGGCTAAAGAAGGCAATTGGCTGCTCTGCATTTTCTTCATTCTGTTGTACTAAAATTGCAGAAATTGTATCATCACCGCCAAATGCATAAAGGATGAAATCTTTGGAGAAATCTGGGTTAATGAGAGTTGGAGCTTGTGAGATAGCTTCCTTGATTGCCTCAAAACTTGCCTTACCTTCAGCTGTCCATTTGAATGCCATACTTTTCTTCAACATCATAGTTATTGGCTTGACAAGGGCTGCAAAGTTTGGAACAAACCTTCGAACAAAATTGATTCTTCCCAAGAAACTTTGAAGAGCCTTCTTATGCCTTGGCAATGGCAGTGCTCTTATTGCTTCAACCCTCTCTGGATCAATTGCTAACCCTTCTTTGGAAACAATGTGGCCTAGGAGCTTGCCTTCATGAGCTAGGAAAATGCATTTTTTGGGATTCAAGGATACCCCAAATCTTCTACATCTTTGGAAAACTTGTCTCAAATGAAAGAGATGGTCTGCTGCATTTTTAGAAAATACAGTAATATCATCTAGGTATATCAGCACTATTTTGTTGATCAATCCCTTGAACGCCATATCCATTTCCCTTTGGAAAGTAGCTCCAGCGTTAGACAACCCAAATGGCATTTTTCTATATGCATAGGTTCCCCATTTGGTGGTGAAGGCTGTTTTGAATTGATCATCTTCCTTTACCATGATCTGATTATACCCTGAATAACCATCTAGCAATGAAAACCTCTCAGAGCCAGCAACAACTTGCAAAATCTGCTCCATAGAAGGAAGTGAGTAGTGATCCTTGAGGGATGCTCTATTCAAATCTCTAAAGTCTACACACAACCTGATTTCTCCACTCTTCTTTCTAACTGGAACCAAGTTTGCAACCCAGCTTGAATGCTTGATGGGGAATATGATACTTGCCTCTATTAACTTATTCAATTCCTTTTTCATGAGAGGCTCAATGTGTGGATTGACCGGTCTTTGTTTTTTCTTGATGGGCTTAGCACTTGGATCTAGTTCAATTGTGTGTTGAGCTAGCTTGGGATTGAAACCTCTCAAGTCTTCATAGCTCCAAGAAAATACATCTGGGAACTCTTGGAAAAGTTGCATGAACTCATACCTTTCTTGCTCGGTTGCCACTTTACCAATTTGAAGTGATTTTCCTTCTCCAACTGAGATGGGCTCTGAATCTTCTCCCTTGACTTGGATGTTTTCTTTCTCTTTCCTAAATTGATCATTAGGATTAAAAATAGACTCTAAAGTCACAAGTCCTTTTGGTAGTTTGTTGGTTCTCAGCTGTACCACTTGATCACCATACTGTTGTTCTAACTTTTCCTGATTTTTGGCTGAGAAATCAGCTTCTTCTTGCAAGAAATTGATGATTTGTTGGTCACTCTCAAACACTTGCCAACTTACATTATTGTCTGGTACTGATGGCCTCACAATCACATGGATGTTTGGCTGCATTTTATCCCTTTTGATACTCTCTACAACATCAAAAGTTGCTCCAACTGCTGCAAGCCTATCAACAGCTTGGTTTTCTTTCCTAGGGATGGAGTTGATGCCAAAGCCCTCAAAATCCTCAATGAGGTCCCACACCCTATTCTTATAACTCTTGAGCAGGTCATTCTTGGTAGCATGTTGTCCTTTAACTTGATTAACAATCAGCTCACTATCACCAAAGACTTGTAAGTTCTTGATGCCTCTTTTCCTTGACCAATGCAACCCATGTATCAAGGCTTCATATTCAGCAGTGTTGTTAGAACATGCAAACTGAAATCTAAAGGCTGAATAATACTTAATGCCTTGAGGTGAAACAAGCATAGCTCCTCCTCCTGCACCTTGTCTACTTCTTGATCCATCAAAGAACAAGTTGCCATACCTCATTGTCATCTTTATGGTCTGGCTTGGTGATGCTAGGAATAGGCTGATTTTCTTCATGTATGTAATAAACTCCTAGTTCAGATTCCTCTATTTCCTTGTAGGGATCAAAAGCATGTATCTTGCTTTCCCATTCATCAAGAGTCAAATCTGGGATGCTTCCAACTTTGGTATCAGCTTCATGTGTGCTTGGATAATCCTCTTGATCAAATGTTGAACAGTTGGCATTGATTGGGCTTGGAGTATGAGGCTCAATGTGAAAGTTTGCAATAGGTTCAGACCTGATTGTGGCCTTGGCTCCATACCTTGTCCTAAACAACATGTGTGACCAATCAGCAGATAAGTAGCCTCCAATTTTAGCTGTGAAATCCCTTGACAAACATATGGCAAAGAGTGGTGGTAAATCTATCACTGACACATCTTGCAAAACAGTGACATTGGGGCATGCATGCAAAGTGAGGCTCAAATCTTTAATTACCCCAACTGTGGCTACTGTTGTCCCATCTAATTGCACCACCCCCTTGGATATGACTTCATATTGGAGGCCCAGCTGATCAGCTATTTGCTTGGGCATCACAGAACTACTTGCCCCAGAATCAATCATACAATTATGTACTAGTTTATCCCCAATGATCAATGAAACATAGAATGGAGGGGGCTTCAAAATTTTACCTTGCTGTCCTCCAAGATTTCCCTCAGGCTGAGTAGCTTGAGCTTTTGTTTGAGGCTACCTTCTCTCATCTTGTGAGTATATGAGCTTGTTGACTTTGAGGTTGACCAATTCTTCATGGCAGCTTGTAGTAGATCCCTTTGGCCTGGATGGATAGTGACTCCCACATAGATATGTTCACATTTGTCTTCTTCATTTGTTCAATGATGAATGGGGTTAAATGGGGTTGATGAAACATCTCTTTGTTCCCTTTAGCCTTAGTCTACACATTCTTCTCTTGTACATGGGCTGCAATAACCGGTATTTGAGCTGGTCTAGAAGGTGGTTTGGGATGTCCTTGCACATTTGGAACTGCATTTTGCTTGCCAACACCTTGTGGAGTGATGGAAGGTTGTGGATCACCTGGAGCTAATGACTTCCCTTCACCAATATTCCTCTTCTTTGACCATGTGTTAGCTGCTACACTCTGAGAAGGTGTTTGATTCATACCACAAAAATCTTCAGCTTGCCAATTCATAAGTGTAGTCTCATTTGGAGTTGTATTTTGCTGAGATGTTCCTTGTTGTTGGTTTGTTTCTTGATTCACCTCACTCTCTATACCAGTTGTTGTCACCATCAAAGCTTGGTTCAAAGCACCATTGAAGCACATAGATTGGTTGTGAGGTTCACTACATGGGAAACACCAGTCATACTCTTGAGCTACATTATTTTGCACTGGCACTAAGGCTTTAGAGGTAGATGCAACATTGGGGTTATAGGGCTGAAATGGTCTATTGGCAGGAGGCCTTACTTGATTTTGATTTGCAGCTGGGTTGGGTGGCCTATTAGGCTGATATGGTTGTCTATTAGGCTGAGTTTGAGACTGATAAGAAGGCCTAAAACTTTGAGCTTGTTGTCTCTTGAGTGTAACCAGCTCATTGCCTAAATTTTGTAATTGTTTCATAACTTCTTGAAGCTCATTTGAGGCACTAGAGGATGAAGTAGAAGTTTCATTTGAACTCTGATTTCTAGGAGTGGGAATAGGAGCTAAAGTAGGTGCTTGATTAGTACTTGGGTTTTCCAAGTCTGGATATAAGGGCATAGGAGGCCTAGGTGCAAGTTTACCAGCTTGGATCAAACAATTCTCAGCCCTAATGGTGATGTTATAAGCTGCAGGTATAGTTGCACCTCCCATGGATTGGATTAACATAGAAATGTCAGAATTTAAAGCCTTGAGAAAGTATAAGAAAGAACCTTGAGTTGTTGGCCTCACTGTCACTGGGATTCTATCCCATGTTCTTTGAAATCTGAAATTGAAGTCTGTTAGCTGCTCATTGGGAGCTCTCTTGATAGTTGTCAGTTGCTCCAATAGAGACAAGTTGTCCCCCTTTTCTCCAAACTGGTTATGGAGAGCTATGCACAACTGGTTCCAATTTTGAATAGAGCCTGCCTCAAGGCTCCTGAACCATTGCAAGGCTTTCCCTTTGAATGAAGATGCCAACAATTTGACAGTAATTTGCATCTCAACAATCTCATGGATTGCACAAACATTAGCAATGTCTTTGACATGATCACCAGGAGTGGTCTGATTTTCCCCAGTAAAGTATGGGATGTTCTTCAATGCTGCAATTGGAACTGGGTTTTGTGCATTGAGAGCAAGTGGGCTGCTGCCAGTAAAGTTGACATAAGGATTGGGTTGTGCCATTATGATTGGCCTGAGAACCCTTGTTGATTGGGTGAAAGGTCTACCAGGTGGAGGAGTTGATAGAGTTCTATTTGGTGGAGATGGAGACCTTTGAATCCTTCTTCCCCTTTCTCTTCTTCCTGGGGATAATTGTAGATACTCAGACAATCCCTCTTCTCTGGCCCTTGACCTTGTTTGGATTCTTCTCATGAATCTTCAGACCTGGACTGCTGAAACCAGTTGATTCTATCCTTTTGGAGTCGCCAGATGTGCAAATCAAGGCTCTTTTCAAGCAAGAAACTTACAACAAATGCACATCAACTTTGTTGTAATGAAGATGAAGACCTCTAAGGTCCCACTGGGCATGCCAAAACTATTAGTGCAAATCTACAGCACCCCCTAAATGACCTTCAGATCTGCAGTTCAGAATTGGGTCATTTAGTGTGATTGCACAACATTGAGTTTTCTCCAAGGTGTGGGACCTTGCAAGGTGAGAAAAATATCCAGATTAAAGCTGGTTCTTACTCCTCTATTTAGGTGTATGCATGAATTTGTAGAGGTTTAATACTAAATCCTACTCTAAATTCCAAGGAGACAGAGATAAAGATGCAAAAAAGGAAATAAAACTAAGTAAAAATGGTGATACACCAAAGGAGTGATGAACTTCTAGCTTGCAAATAAACACAAATCATAGAAATGTAACACCAAGCATGCATAGATTGCTAGAATGCAATGAAAGACCAGAAAACAATAATAAACGCATGAGAGGATTGAAAGATCATTCACAAAACATGCATTACCATTCCCAAATTTGATACAATGCATTACACTGGCAGAAAGGAAAAAAACATGTCACAGGTTCCATGGAAGGTTTGAAACTCCTCAAATTCACATGCCAAGGGGAAGAGGGGAGTCTGCAAGAAACAAAACATTCAACCCTTTACAAATGAGCCAAATCTGGCTTTTAACAATGAAAAATAGAGTCCAGGAAGGAGAAACGTGGGAAAGTTGAAATGAATGTTCAACCACCAACCAAATTCATCAAAATGGCATGGGTACCCTTAAAATTTCATTCCCCAAGATTTTTGACCATGCTGGAGAAGAATGGAAGCCATACTGCATTAAAACTGGTGGTTGAATGTCAGTTCTACTCTTTTTCCCATGCCAAAGGCATTTTTCATTTTTCTCCCACCAAACTCCACCAATTTTTTTTTGAATATTCCATCATGTAGAGGACTTCAATAGCTTTCCAATGACACCAAAATTGAGAAAAATCGAGCTCTGGATCAAAAGATATGCCCCTCTGAAGATTTAGGGAAAAACTGGCAAAATTAGGGCAAAAAATGGATTCGTGGGCCAAAATTTTTCCCCCCTTTTTCCCTTTTGGAAAATTTTCCCCAAAAACCTCCACACCTCCACCACTCTGGGACACATGTGTCACCTTCCCATTCACTGATGAAATGTGGGCTCAAAATCCCCTTTGGAAAATCTCCAAAAAAGGTCCGCCCCGCCTCTCCGCTGACACGTGGCAGCTTCTGGTTCGCTCTGGGAATGGGCTCAAACTTGTCATTTTACCCCTTTTTTGAATTTGGAAAATTTTCCAAAGTTACTCCACGCCTCCACTGCTCCGGGACACATGTCACCACCTGGCTGCTCAGCGGGCTTTCACTTTATTTTTTACCTTTGTGTCATCGACCATTTTGGATAAAATTCCAATATCCCTCCACCACTCTGACTCCCCACCTCCTGACAGGACACGTGGCGGCATTTTATTGCTCGGCGGGCTTTCACTTGGAAAATTTTCCCCTTTGACCCCTTTGACCCCTTCCCAAAAAACCAAAGTTATCCCACCACGCTCCACCTCCGCCTGCCATGTGGCACCTTCTCATCTCCTCGCGGGCTTTCAGGCAAAAATATTCCCTTTGTGCCAATTGACCAAAGCATCAAAACTCTAACTTCCCCTGACGCCCGCTGCTCCACCATGACATGTGTCATCGTCCTATTGGTTGCGGGCCTTCCCAGGGAAAATTTCCCCCAAAAACTCCGCCGAGCCATAACTTGCAAAATACAAGGAGTTAGAAGGAAAATTTTACCTTTCTGGAAAGGTGAGAAAATTCTCTATCTGATGAAGCCATTTCTAGATAATTTTGAGTGCCTGAAAAGTGAAAAAAATTGACTGAGGCACAAGGAAGGAAGGAATGAAGGAAAGTTAGCCAATTCTATAACTTCATTAAGCTCAGAACAAGCTACATCCTAAACATGTTATAATGGGGCCATTCCACCTATGGGTGGACTACTACAACATCATCTAGTTCTTGTGTTAGGTATGGGGATCAATTGAATTGCCTAGGATTTAACATCTATGAAAGAACATATTAGTTTAGCTAATTGGGAAGCAATTGGTATGTCATCAAAAATAGCGATTAATGACCTACACAAATCATTGCTATCATTGGTTTGAAGCATCATTACAGTTTGCTTGGAAGAAGGGGCATGATTGGGAATGGTTTTTTGAAGATATGTAGGTTTTGGTTGCCTGGGTGCATTATGGGTTCATCCAAGACTATTGATCTTGATCTATTGTCTAACATTTCTTGGATGATATTCTTGAAGGTCATGTAGTTAGCCATTGCTAATGAGATGCTTCTTTGACTTCATGATAGTTACAAAAGTCATGTATCTTTATACTCACGTGGACTTCATGGGTTGCTCAGGGTCAAAACCAGTATTATGGTTTTATAAGTGGAAGGGTAATGTTCACCATCCTATAGGTTGCCAATGTTGCTTCCAAAATCCAATGAACCAACCATATATTCTACATCCCTATTCAACCTCCAAACAAGACTCACATATGATTCTCATTTGAAATTGGAAAGTATTGGACAAGGAGAGAGATTAGAAGAAGGTTTGGCTTGGGTTTGAATGTGATGAGGGGGGTCCAGCCTTATGAGAACTATGTCATGAGTGTTGGCACATCCTTTAGCATTTTGAATAGTTCATTTTGGGGTTTTATATATGAAGAAGCATCATTTGATTTGAATTTTAAGGTTCATTACCCTATTAGAGTATGAATTTACTTCTCTTTCACGTAGCACGAATTTCCAATTATTATGCCATGGTGAATGCCTCATCCAAGGTGCGGAAGGTATGCATCTGTAGGGTTGGTGAGATAAGTTCTAGTCGCAATCCCGAGTAATCACATACTTATCTAGTTACCCCCTTTGAGGTAATTGAAATGTGAGCTGGTTAATTAGGCTACATCTTTCAAGTGATCAAAGTTTGTGACTAGACTTGATCATCAGCACTGTCATAAAGGAATAGAGATCAGTCAAGGGAGTGACTAGTTCTTGATCCATGATTTATGGCATATGGATCTAAGAAGGCTTGAGATACTTGATTAAATGAGTAGATGGAAACTAGTCTTTAGCCCAATTATACCAGTCCAATGCAAGGTCCATATCAGGGACATTGGGAAGGTTCGTAGGAGTAATAGCGTCATCATGGAAAATCAAGTAGACACCCATGTTTTAAAGACCATAAATGTTGATTCTGGTGAATCTTCTTTCTCTATTGAATATGGTTGGATTTTGGCATTTCGCAATGTACAGGCTATGGGTGAATAGGAATTGATGGATGAATGAGATCATTATAGACTTCAAGTTAATAACAATGATGGTACCAACCTGCGTAAGCCAGAAATTGATCTTTACTAGTGTCCCATCCTTTCCATCATTAATTTAATGAGGTCCTATTGGTAGGTTGTTATAGAAGGGAATTCTCCTCTGTGGATTACATAATAGGGTCTGGTGCCTGAACAATGGGCTTATGTGGGTAGAATTCCAGCCTGTATGAGTGATGTCTAAATAAGAACAAATGGTTAAGAATTGCATTAAGGATCGAAATATCTAGAAACACATATAGCTCATTCAGAATGAATGTCATAGATAAGATAGGGGGTTGTTGATAATATGTAAATCATATTAGGTGGGACGGTAGTTCTGACTCCAGTAGCAATTGGGGGAAGTGTCCTTGAGGGATGTTGAGAGGACAAGATTATTGGAATGGAAGTAGGGGTCACCGACACCCATGGGTAGGTACTGTGTTGCAACTATAGTATATGTGAGATAATGGGTGTACAGACAGGGTTATGCTCTAATGAAGACTAGCAATGAAGGAATGCGGATACTAGCTTTGTGACTGATCATGCAGATGTAAATCATCTTAGCAAGTATGGGATCCACAGCTATGAAACCATTGGGGGTTGAATCTAGGTGAAGGTAATGTCTACATTAGTAAGGGGTTGATGTAGAAGTGAGAATAAGGGACAGGAGAGATGGATACGGGCATGCCATATATAACTGACCTGAGGAGTCCTTATCCTGGATGAGTGGGAAAGTTAGAATTGTAAGGCCATAGGGATTCTGATCTAAGGATCAAACAGTGAAACCTAATTATCACCTGTCCCAATGGTGGTATTCCAGGGTTAGATCCATGAATAATAGGCACCTGAGTAGTGGTGATGAACTAGGTGGGAGTGGGTAAACGACTGGCATGCTGAAACTATAAGAGTGTTAGTCTTGAAATTGTAGTCAACACCATGTGAATGAATGTATGATCTAGCGCCCAGAATGTATTCCTGCTAAATGACACAGAAATATTCAATGAGACAAGTGAAAAAAGGCTGGGATGTGACTATGTCGAAGGTTTGGCCATTTATGAAAATATATCTCAATCATGTTCAAGAATAGTCAGGCATGATTACCGACTGTCTTTAGTTTATAGGGGTAAACTACTATGTCAAGTTACTAATGTCAGATATGGATTCCCAAAATCACCATTTTATACAAAGTGAAAAGGATTGGCATGAACTCTAGATCAGATGTGCGAATTTGTGATGAAGAATTTATCAAAGCATATGCACTCTCAATACAGATAGATCACAGTGATTCTCTGACTATGTTTTACCAAAGAAAGATGAACCCAGAAGGGTTCCTCATTTAGGCTATTTAGCTCCAAAAGAACTAGAAAATCAAATAGTTGACACTCGGTTAAGTTGTAAACCAATGCTGGATCAGAGGGTTTCGTAACGGTTTCCCTGGATCTTGTCACCAGTTACTATGAAAATTGGAAAGATGTAGAAAAAAATAGGATCCATTGTAAATTTAGTGAAATAAATAAACAACCAAGAAGTCCTAAAGAGATGATGCAGATGAAGTCCTGACACACTTAGATGCTCATCCAAGTCACAATACTCCAACTCTTGATTAATGGAGTGTGCAAGGTAATTTCCTATGGGTTTAGGAAAAACGGGAGAAGTGTAGTCTCACACATCAAAATGTACAATCAATTAAAATGCTAAAAACACATAACCTAACAAGTGATTTTTAATGTGTTCAGCTTATGCTATTTAGAATACTGAAGCTTATGAATTTAGACTAGAACTTTTTGCATTGAGGAAGGCATCCTACAAAGAATTGATATCTAAAAGGAGAGGTTTCAGAGTTATGTTATGGTGGGGGGGAATGTCCTCTGAGATAATGACTTGACATAGGTAATGAGCTAGGGAGTACTTGTCAATCTGATCATGTGATCATCTATCCACAGGTGTTCCCAGGTCAAAGATGTTGTTTAAGAAAGATGTTTATATTTCAATTTTGTGTAGTTTGGTCCCAGAACAAAGAGAAGAGAGATAGTGCTTTCTATGATTTTTGTGTTAACCATCAATGCTAGGCATGACTTCCAGTATATAGGTTTCCCTCATTTTAATGTAATCTAAATGCAGCAAATCATAATGTAATACAATCAAGATGTTTTACAAAACCCAAATCAAAAATATTATTTCACATGAAGCAAAATGATGAATAGGAGATGGAATGCTCATTTCACTAAATGTAAAAAAGTTGAAAGAAGAATGATTCCTTTTAAATGAAATTAACAAATGTTTCTGTTAAGAGCAATTAGGAAAGAAGAGAGGATTACTAGGGAAGAAAATTACTATGTAAGCCTTTAAAAGGGAAACAAACACACAAATCTCACCTAAAAATGAAGAAAATGTAAATAAACCCCTGATGGGTCCCACCGAGCATGCCAAAATGTTTCACCGTTTTCTTTACATTTTTGAATGACAAAATAGATAGGGTTATGGGCTAGGAGGAATACCTATTGAATGGGTTGGTTACAGGTTGATGCATGCGTTCTGATTTCTCAATCCAATGCCAATTGTGAGAGCTTCCTTTTGGCTAGGAGGAACTACCTATAATAGAAAACAAGACCACAAAAGAGAAGTTAAATGATATATGACAGTGGACTGCCTAGTGTATGCTAGTTCCATGGGAAGTGTGATACTTCCTAGATGGTTTTCAATCCACTGTTTAAAAAAAATTAATGCGAGAAATAAGTAAAGTCCTACTGTAGTTGATATGATTTAGGTATCTCATTCAAGTACAATAAGTAAATCCAATCACAATAGGCTAGGCTATAGTTGGATCTAAAGGATGAGGTGATTGTCAAGGTACTAGGACTTGTTAGGGTCTAATTCTGGGTTGTTTAGGTCAATTGGTAGCAGTTTGTTTGGCTTTTTTCTTGGGTAGGGTATAAAACACAGAGACCGACATCAATCTCATATGACCGGTGATGGTTTATGAAAAACCAATGACGATTATGGGTAACCAGTGCGTCGGTAAGGTCAGGGTGTATGAAACTTCGAAGAGATATGATTGCAAGGTTTCATCTAGGATTTGATAGAGATGGTAGGGTGGATAAGGAGGTTTATAGAAGTCTCAGGTGTGTCCAAGGATGAATCAACAAGTGAGGATGGGTGATTTAGTGGTGTGGGTAAAGAAATGGTTAGGTTATAGGTTGGTAAGAGATAGAAGAATGAGCATGAAAAGTGTATATTAATAACAGGAGTAACAAAGGCTACTAACTGAAATACCAATGATGGTTAGGGATAAACTTATTTTGATGCAGACTAGACAGCTGAATGGTAATGGTATTTGATCGAAAGGATGGTATTTGGTACTGTAGCAGTGAATCCCCAAATTCTTCAACGAGTGTAATGCTTCTGGATTTTTCCTGGTGTTGGATGTGAATGTCTGGATGCACGAAAAGATGTTGGTTCTTCTTGCATGCAGCTCTGATCTCTCTCCTCTAGTCTAGAATGTGCCAACCTCTCAAACAAGGTTGCTAAGGTGAATAAATGGTAACTGATGAAGGTTCCATCGTGATTGGTTTCGATTTAGGTATGACCAGCATCAGTTAAGGTGGAATTCCCTAGGTTTACTAAAATGGGTAGATCTTTCTAATTTCTTGGGCCAAGTTGGTTTGTTCTTGCAGATCATAATGGAAGATTCCCTTCTAATCAACGGGAATATGGTTAGAGAAATCCTAGGCATGTGATTTTAGGTTTAGACCAAATCTTAGCTCATTAAGGCTAGTAAGAATTAGTTGTATTTAGTTATGGGAACATGCCAAGAATAGGTATAGGGTGAGATGGTTGGGTGAGGTGTCTAGGGGAGGTCAGAACTAGGTCAATTAAGATAATTAAATAACGAAATTTGTGAGGATGAGGATTAACTTAATTAAAATAATTAGATTAATATTAATGTGGGGTGAAAGGGGTCATGGTTAGGTGCCCATGTTTAAGTGGGTTATCTGATTAGGGGTTAAGGGGAGTGTGACCAAATTTTGGTTTCTACACCTTTAATAAACTTCTTGTAATATCATGTATGACTCAAAAATCTATGAACCTCACTCTAACTTGTAGGCTCTTTTAGGTCGATAATGAATGAAACCTTAGCTGGATCAACCAACAAACCTTCCTTGCAGATTATGTCCTAACAGTATTCCAAATGGTGTAGCACATATGCACTTCTTGATGTTTAAATAGACACTCAACTATCTACATCTTTCAAACATTAAGCACGTATTGTCATAATGGTCTTTGACCAGTCCATACACAATACACTCATCTAAATAAATATGTAAGAGGTTGTGAATAAACTCTTTAAACACAGGAACAACTATGCGCAAAAATACAGCAGGTGTGTTTTTTCAGACCAAAAGGCATCACAGTATAGGTGAAGCTACCCCATCCAGTAGTAAATGTAGTCTTTCCCTAATCCTCGGCAATCCTAACCTGATGATACCTAGAGAACCCATTTGTAAATGAATATATTTCACACCCTGCAACGCCTTCTAGTATTTCCTCAGTGAATGGTGTAGGAAAGGGATCAGTCACCTATGCAGCATTTAGATCCCTATAGTCCACACTGATCCTAATCTGACCATCCTTCTTGATACTGGACACCATTGGACTAACCCATTCTGACTCATCCAGGGGCTTAATTATTCTAGATGTCAACATTTTTTCAATCTCTTCTTTGACCTTTTTACGCAATTTGGGGTTCATCCTATAGGGTCTCTTTCTAATTGGGCATGCACCCTCTTTAATATTTGTCCTCATCTCCCCTAATGATTCATGCACGCCTTTAAGCTTGTGGTACCCCCAAGGGAATAAATCCTGATAATCCCATAGTAATTCTATAATTTTTTCCACTTCAAAGTCTAACCAATAGTACCCAATTATGGCCTCCTTAGGCTCAACATCTGATCCAATATTCACTTTATTTGTCTTTATAGGTTCATGATAGGCATGCGTGGTCTTATCTACACTATCCAACACCTCATGCCTACTAATTGAATGGTTTACATCAAGATTTTTTACTTCTTCATCATCCACTAAGTAGACCTTTTTTCCTTTTTCTATCTCAAGGTGAGCGAGCTGAAGTAGGTTGGCATCAGCCTTTATTTCTTCAATAAAACATGATCCTGAGGTTCCTTCATCAAATAAATCTTGAATGAGTTCTTTAGCCTTGGCACTATCTCCCATAGTTAAGTGCTTTATGAATTTGAATGCTTCTTGCCCAAACATTGCCCAAAACATTGCCCAAAAATTCATGTATAAGAGAGTACTATTGTCATAATTAGTTAGATGTAAACAAACATTGCCCAAATAGGGTCTTATTTATACATTCTACCTAGCATAATAGTTTGTTGGTTTTTATTACAATAAGATAAATAAATAATTCTCAAAACCCATACAATAGATGAACAAAATTCAACTTTATTTAAACCTTAGATTTCTTACTAGCTGTAGAATCCTAGGTGTGGGCCTAGGATACCTCTACATATGAATCCTGATGATCTACTCAAATGTAGGAAACCTCCATCCTCTACATATGAATCTTGATGATCTGCTCAAATGTAGGAAACCTCCATGTCAGGATCTAGGTGATCACCTGGCACATTTGATTTTGAATTTACATTAGGATCTACATGATCCCTTGGTACATATAAGTCATAATTCTCATTGTTCTCACCCTGTGCAAGATGAGAAACATGTCTCATCGCAAACTTGATCATCGAGCTATGCCCAATGCAAAGCTCCACTTTTCTCCTATCATCGGTCATATAGCCTTACCAATACCATTTCATCTATTTCCAAAGGGATGATGTCGAGATTGATATTGTTGAAAACTCATTTCCCAACTATGAAGCTCAAAATGCAATAGCTAATAGACAATCCATGTAGATTACCATCCTCTTTACCAAATGTCTTGGGATGAGGAAGTGGTGTAGTGGGAATTCCAAGTCGACGCACCAAATCAGCAGTGATGTATCCTACTCCGATAGTCTAATAAAAAATAAGAGTGAATAAATATGCCAAAGAAACCACCAGAATCCACTGCCTCAAGGCACTCGCATGTCGCAGTATATTGTCTGGACATTCTACTGGTGCTTGTTGTCCCAATGATGCAACTGATTGGTTGGTACTATGTCCTACAATTCCCTTTGCCTTCTTTTGCATCCACTTAGGCCTCCTCTCTCGATACAAGTCCTAAAATTTATTGGTATCGTGCCCTTTTCCACAATGGCTACACTCTATTGGATCTGGTGAAAGTAGTCTCTCCAAGTGACACTTTTGAAGCTAACTTGGATCAGCTACCTTCCCATCTAGAGCATCTATTCTTCTTTGTAACTCTCCACTGCGTTGTTGCTATTGGAGCTTCCAATCTTGAACAGTAGCCAGGTGGTTTTTGAACTCCATGATCTAGTGATCTTGATCTTTATGTTGAGTGATCATCACTCAAACCATTGTGCCAAGTAAAGAAAGAACCAATTGAAAATGGAAGAATAGATATAGATCCATCTTTGCAATCCAATCTTGCGATACCAGCTCTGATACCAACTTGATACGAAAATATACCCAAAAATTTCCAAAACCTTATACACTTTTTAATAATTACTGATAAATTGCTCCTTTTAAATAATCAATTCTAAATAAATGTATAAATGTGATAGAAACTTCACACTAATTGATTATGGAGTTCAGAAATAACTTACGTCTCCGGGTTCTTTCGAACCATTCCACAAGTAAAAATTTGTAATTATAGACATTGATCCTACAATAAAACCTAATGGAACTCTTACTTTCCTATAAAGTGCTCCATCCTTTTGAAGAACACCTAAGATCAATCAATCTGTCCTCCACCTTCCTGATGCTCAATAATCCTATGGATTTTAAATCAACCTTCAAGACATTCGTAAGACACCCTATGGCTCTTTGATCAAAAATTATGGGCTTTATAACCACAAATAGGGCTTAGTGGGCCTATTGGGTAGTAATAATAACTCCCAATCACAATTATTTAATATATATCGTCGCCTAAAAATAATAGGCCGATAACAATACAAAAATATGCCTTTTAAAAATTAAAGAATTAAATATATTTCCAATACTATATTAATTCCCTAAGCCTCCAATACTAAAATTCAAGATTTTAATATACTATAAATAATATAAAAAATCCACCAACTACGCTTAGAATAATAACCAAGATTGTGTCTTTTGGATGAAGGGGGAAGGATCTTTTATAGGCCTAAAGCACTCAAATTATGTGGTTATATATCACATCTTCCCTTTCTTATCCTAACCACCTATATAGGCAAGCTATTGAGGTATGATCCATTTGGAATGAAGAGGTTGGGGGATCAAATCCCACTCCCCATGAACTCATCTGATCTATTTTACTTTGTATCAGGTTGCTTTGCATTTGTAAGTGGGTAATCCCACATTGTTTCTGTGAGTGGAGGAGTCAATGTTTATATGTGGAGTGACTAGCAATGAACTCGTGGCACATAGCCACATTCGTATGCCCTTTTTTTGGGCTTACCAATGTTTCCCCTGAGTTGCATGGTGTTGGTTGGATGTTGAACTGTGAATATTGAGCAGCCCATGTGGCTGAGCTATGTTTAGTAAATTCCATCAAATTGGAGATGTTAGGAATATGTGTCAAGTTATATGGAAATGGGGCCAATGTATTGACCGAGCCATGTGGATATTGTTCCCACCAAGTTATAATGTGGAATCACCAATTCATATGGGATATCACTCAAACCATATGGTAATATCTTGATAATTCTAGATAATAAAGTGATTAACTCTGTGGGGAGTTGATCACCCCAACGAGCTAGAAATATAGCTCACCAAGTTGAATTAACATATAGCCCCATATTTCAAATCTCAATAGGAAAATCAAGTGAAACAAAATTCATGGTGGTAAACCATGTGGTGTCCTGAGGACCCACCATGCCACCAATAATAATACAATCCTCACAGCAGTTGGGCTCCCCTCTGTTATAAAAGATTAGCCTCTTATTCCCATGCATAAATTTTACACTTAAAAAAGACTAGAGGTCCCAAATATGGACTGAAAATCCTATTTCACCTTTTCACCAACTACCATGTGTCATCTTACCATTAGTCCACGTGTTGACCTGTTGACCCGGTCCCGCCTAGGGTTGACCTAAAATTTGATCGAACACCATTTTATCGTATGAAATTCATTTCCTGCATTCAAATAGTCACCATAAATATCTCGGAGTGCTCTTCCATACAATAGTGATCTTAGAAGATTTAGGGAACCTCTATCCTTCATAATTTCTTCTAGATAACACAACTTTATCTGAGAGGTGGCATAGCGAGAGCTAGTGCTTCTAGCTCCCAAATGACTAGATGACCATTACTCTAGAGGATGTGTTACAGATATACCATGTCCTTATCCATAGAAAGATAATTCATTATACAAGCCATCTACCTGACATTGATCATTGCATTTTATAGTTATTTGGATCTCTGGACATACCTCGCTGAGGTATGACAGTCAAATTATCCCGGTGCATAATAGATCCTGAGCTAGACCGAGTTGTAGTATATTTGATGTCCTTTTTTAGTGAATTTTTACTCCCTAACAAAACTAAAGCTACCTTCTCACTTTGTCTTATTAGAGTTATCCATGGACTTATTGATGCTTAGATATATGGTCAACGGCTAGTTCAAACTGGCACATTTATATTAGGACCTACATTTGATTACTAACTACCATCAGAAGATGGTAGGTCCAACCTTTTTGCTACAGATTTGGGTATCGAACCACATTATCATTGGTCACCCCCATAGGTGTGTTGAGAGTACATGCACCAGAGGATCCTTTTACTATGGATTGGGTTCCAACTGATGATGATGCAGCCAAACATGGGAGACACTTACCATTATCATCAAGAATTTGATGAGTTACATTAGGCTATGATAGTTTGGAGGCCATACACACTTTCAGTGGCCTGAGGATGGCTTAGAGCTCAATATAACAACAATTTAGTATGTTATGTTTGGCAGCTGTAGCTGTATGAGAGAGTTATATAGAGTTGATTGATAACAAAGATAGATAGGTACAACACAAGATGTGCCAGGGCCAAACATGCGGTATGATCGTAGGGCCAAAGAGTATGTCGATATGGGGCTGCAGATTACTATAGATAGAGACATGGCTAGCTATCTACATGCAGTGTCAGTTCCATGGGTAGCTTTGAGGTAGGTAAGAGATTCTAGGGGTACATTAGGGTATGGTTCTTTATATCAGATAGTATTACCTCATCGATTGAAGATTATGAGAACATCCTATAAGGTAGGAGTGAGAGCACCTCTAATGGGACCTCCTAGCAGTGGTGATGAGGGTGGAGAGGATGATAGAGATCATGATGATGATGATCCTTTTGACGGTCAACATCATGATGGGGGTGGGGGATAGGGTCCTCCACCACATCAACCACATGGGTAGGGGTTTAGGCCTAGAAAGAGACATGTGCCATTGGTGCCTCATATGCAGTTTCTTCCTGTTTATATTCCAACTAGTATTCATGTTCCATTACAGTAGGTGTATCTACAGCAAGTTCCACCACCTCATGCTCCAGGTGGTGGTGGAGATGATGGACAATTAGTTGCACTTTAGTATCAATTATAGGTAGTGATGGCCATTTAGTTATAGGTAGGGTTCGAGAGGTATCAGGACATGGCACAACTCCAAATGATTACAATGAAGAGAGATAAGGTGAGAGTTCAGGATGGTCATGGTGGAGATTGGGTTACATGGTTTCAATAGATACAACAAATAGAAATGCAAGACATGCGGATATTAAGCCTATTACATCAGGCACAGTCACTGACGCAAGTTTTTATTACACAGTAGGATCAAGCCCAGGCCTAGGTGAAGGGTATCGCATCAGATAGGATTGGAAGGTTGTCACACTAAGATAGGCTCAAGAAGACATTGGTAGACTTACTGGTGAGTGGGATTTGACTATTCAGGAAGCTGCAACTTTTGGTGATATTGAGATGATACAGGGCATTATGAGAGCTAGTGACGAGGCCTTGTATTACAAGGATGCCTATTATCATCTAATACTAGAGGGACAAAGAGTGACTCCATTTTATCAATTGGGTGTGATCAAGAAAGGATCTAGGTCATGGAGGTTAGGGTGGTCAGTATAGCAACCCATCATTCACTAGGGTGGTACACCTAGAGCTGGACCATCCTATTAATGGTAACAATAGCCTCCATTTCACCACCTACATCCTGGAAGTTCAGGAGAGGGGGAGAGCCATGGATGATACTCTTGGTATATCACACACCTTTTATTTATATGTATACCTCTTATGAAGGTTGATTTTGATCAATGTACGTATGGATATATCATTTTTATTGTATGCCTATTATGAAGGCTTTAACATGATTCATGTCGTGTGATGGTTTTGTATCGATGATGTATATTCATTTTTGAGACAGACATTTTTATATGTATATTTGGACATTTTATGTTATATTTAGTCATGTTTATATATGTCTTTATGATGATGCCTCATGTTTATGGATGTGTTTACATATATCATGATGTTGTATGATTTTGATTTCACATTTATGTATCATGATAGATGTTGATGATGTACCATACGTTTTTAGATTGATGATATGTCCTTAGATGATATCATATGTTTTGAACATGAGATACTTAGTAGATTAGTATACAGGATGAAAGGGATGATATTGGTGATGGGGGGTAGATTTTTTATCATGCGCAATCCCTCTTGCCCCATTAATGATATTGTATGTGATGATTAGCTTAGTATACATGCTTGATGTAAGACTTAGCATTTTTGTATATATGATGTCCTAGATGATATTATATGTGATGAATGATAGATGATAGAGGTGATAATAAATAGATGTGCAGTAAACAAACACACAATCAAAAGTTATCAAACTAAATAAATATACATCAATAAAACAACACAATAATATGCAACTAGAAATGAACTCATGCAAACCTTAACAACAAATTAAATTGGTGTCTAATCTAAGTAAGTAAAATGAAGCCTAATAGATGCATATAATAGATGATGAAAATATAATAATATTTTAAAAGTAAGAAAGTTTAAAAATGAACTCAATATGACACATAATTAAATCAAACGAGATTCAATCTAAGGTTAGCAAATGAATCATACTTTAAATCATACAATGTGAAAAGATACTTTACAACCAAAACTACACAAACCAAAAACTAAAAGTAATATAATCACTACCTTGTTTTTGCGAGACGACGTTGATATATTTTATATTATTTTTGGTGTTATCTTAAAAGAAAAGTTTTCAAGGCTACTGTTCACATTATTTTCGGGGTTTCCTTAATATAATGTTAAGAAGTTGGTGTAGCTTCGTTCACAAGGGGGTTTTTCTGAATTTTTACATTTTTTTTGTATCCTTTTTTGAATGTTTTTTGTATTTTCTAAGGTCTTTTTTTGAAAGTGATGTAAAGTGACGAAGAAGCGTGAATGCCCCCAGTGTGATGTGGGAACATACAAAAAGGCATAATTCCATGCGTGTATGTTCAAGAAGGTGAAATGTGAAGGTGCCCCAAACATTAGATTGGAATATGCAAAGGCGATTCCTTCACATGGATACAAGAACAAATGAGCCAGATCACGGGCTAGGCAAGATAGACTTTGTAGAGCTCATAGACCTAATAAGGGAAATAAATCCTAGATAGAGGCGAGAGTTACCTATCTAGATGTAAGAGTATTTTGTGACCAATGAATCCTCCTTAAGCATTGGAAATTGGTTTTCACCCAAAGACCTGCCCAATATGCCATAATTGCGTTGTTTTCACATGTGGGAGACCTGTTTTCTTTTTACTGTTTTCTTGATTTCTTTGCTTGTTTTTATTTTCTATTTTTCTAATTTTTAGGTATTTTCTTGAGATCCGCCCTAGGCTCAATCATAGAACTGCTTCAGGTGTATGGATTTCATGGGCTCTGAAATTTCTTCACCATTAGAATGTGTAATTTTATACACTCCTGATTCATATTTAGTAGCGACCACATAAGGTCCTAACCAGTTAGCCTCAAATTTTCCTTTCTTTTATATGTCCTTAACAATGTTTCTCTGATTTTATTTTAGAACAAGGTCACCTATATCAAAATCAAAATGAATTATCCATTTTTTATATCACCTTGACACTCATTTCTGATAAACTTTTAGGTGATTAAGCGCTCTAATATTTTTTTCATCCAACAACTCTAACTCTATTAGTTGAGTAACTCTATAGTCTTCATCCTTATCAAGATATTCTCAGGGAGGGAAGCTCCACTTCCAAATATATGATGACTTGAGTGCCATAAACTAAGAAATATAGGTTCACACATGTAGGACTATGGATGGAGGTTCTATAGGCCCAGAGGGCATGATGTATTTGTAAGTGCCAATTACGACTAGTCTTACTAACCATTTTCTCCATGATTTGTACAAGAGTCTTATTTGTGGCTTCAGCTTATCCATTTCCTTGAGGGTAATAGGGGGTGAACCACTTGAGTTGGATTTGGAAACATTGACATAATTATTTGACTATTTTGTTTTTAAAATACTTACCATTATCCGTCAAAATGGTAGAGGGAATGTCGTAATGGTAGATGAGGTGATTCATGGTGAATTTGGAGATTTGTGCACTGGCTATATAAGTGAGAGGCACAAGCTCTACCAATTTAGTAAAATACTTGGTGGAGGTGATAATGTGGGTATGACCATTTGATATAGTAGGATGGAGATTCCGTATGAGATCCAATCCCCATTTAGAAAATGACCAAGGCATTGTAATGGGTTGTAACTCCTATGGTGGTGCATGTGCTAAGTTACCATACTTTTGATAGAGTTCAAACTTCTTGACAAGGTTATAATAGTTTGCTTCCATGGTGGTCCAATAATAGCCCACTCTCAAGAGTTTCTTAGCTAGAACCATGTCGTTAGTGTACACTCTGCAAAAGACATTATGTACTTCTTTAATAATGTGGGATGACTCGGTAACATGAAAACAACTTAGTATATTCCCATCATAGCCATGATGATAGTGGGTGCCTCCTAGGAGGGGTGTAATGGGTTATACAATGGATAAGGGATTTCTTCTCAGTGTGGATAATGTTTGGGGAAAACACACCATTTTTTAAGTAGTTAAATATGGAATCATACCAAGGCGAGAGAGGAATAACAATTTCACATGCCAAACAAGACTCCAACATATCATACATAGGGAACTTGTAAATTCTCTATAAAAAATGAAATTTTACTTGTATGAGGTGGAATGTGTAACAGGATCTAATAGTAGCCATAACATCTGTGGAGCTATTATGTGATCTTGGTCATTGTTTAAAAACAATCTACACAAAATACTCCTTCAAGGTCTTAACCAATTTATTATATGTAATGAGCTTATCATCTTTGACCTTATACTCATCATTAAATTGTTTAATGATTAGTTAGGAGTCATCGATGACTTGTAGTTGTCATATATTCCAAGTGATAGCTAACTTAATTCCAAAGATAAATGCCTCATATTCTACAATGTAATTAGTACATAGGAATCCTAAATAGAATGTTTGTGGAATAACCTCTCCTATTAGAGTGATGAGTACCACTCCATCCCCTGATCCATGAAATGTGAATGATTCGTCGAAGTGGACTTGTCACACAATGGAATCTTAGATATATATCATGGATGAATCTGGTAGATCTAGAAACAATGGTTTCATTCCTGGTAGGGGAGATTCGTCCAACTAATCAGCCAATACCTATCCTTTCAATGATTTATAATTAACTAACTCAATTTCAAATTCACTAAGGAGAATAGTCCAATTGGCCATTTGTCCCATAAGGGAAGGTTTGAATAAAAGAGACTTGAGAGGGTCAACTTTCTATATCAACTTGGTTTTGTTGTTAAGGAGGTAATGAAAAAGTTTCAGAAAGGTAAAGATGACTGACAAGAAAGGTTTTTCAATCTGTGGATGATTCAACACATAAACGATCAAGGTGTGACTGAGATAATAAACCACCCTTTCCCTATGGTCAAGGTCATATTAGGTAAATAGTGCACCAATAGTAATCTGGGTGGCTAAAATATATAGCAAGAGCATTTTACCTAGGGTAGGTGACATGAGAATAGATGGTTTGATGAGGTATTGATTAAGAAATACGAATGCCTTTTGACAATCTGGTCCCCAATTGAAAGTAACATCTTTCTTCAGTAGATGTGTGAATGGATAGAACTTATCTATAAGATGTGAAATAAAATAATGGATTTATTGAATTTTTCCATGTAAAATTTGTTTTTTTTATATTTGTAGGTGGAGGCATCTCTATGATAGTTGTAACCTTTGCAAGGTCCACCTTTATTCCTCTCTATGAAATTATGAAACCCAAGAGCTTTCCTAATAGAACACCTAAGATACACTTCCTAGGGATTCAAATAGACCTTATAATCTTAGAGACGTTGGAAAATATGGCTCATAACTTTAGGGTTCTATCCTCTGGTTTTGGATTTTTCTAAGATATCATCAATGTAATCCTACATGTTTTTCATTCATCATGTCATATAAGATGACCATAATTGTGCGTCGATAGGTAGTGTTGGCATTCTTGAGTCTAAAAGGCATGAATTTTTAGTAAAACGTCCCCCTTGGGGTGATGAAAGATGTCTTGTGTTGATCTTCCTATGTAATGTTGATTTGGTTATAACCTGAAAATCCATCCATTGAGGATAACATCTCATAACCAGCAGTGGAGTTAAAAATCATGTTAATATTAAGAAAAGGTAAGTCATCTTTAGGACATGCTTTGTTGATGTCTCAAAATTTAGTGCAAATTCTTATACCCACTGGCTTCTTTTGAACTTGGATTATATTATATATCCAATCCAAATAGTCGATGGGTTTAGTGAATTTTGTTGCTAACAATTTTTTCCAGTTCATCTTTAACATGAAGTGCAACCTTTGGATTCATCTTCCTCAATTTTCGACTTGATGGGTTTAGTGCCTTGGTGAACCACAAGGTTGTGCATGACTAATTTTGGGCCTAAACATGGCATATCTACATATGAACACATAAATATCTCTGCATATTCTCATAAAAATACCATGAAACCTTTTTTTTTTCTTTGGCTGAGAGTAAATATACTAGCTTTATCATTTGAGGATCTTCTTCTGAACCAATGTTAACATTAATCGTATCTTCGATAAGCATCTTAAAATCATCTTCCATCCATGTAGGATCAGGGGGGAGAGTAAGATCAACTTCCTTTGGTGGCTCATCATCATCTTTATAAGGATACTCCACTTTTTCTATGATTTCTTTGTTTTTTGTCTATTAGTGCCTCAAATAGATTTTCACTGTGAGACTTATGTGTGTTCTTTCCCTAAGGATTTTCAAAAGTATTCTTTCCCTTTCTTATAACCTTTTTATTCAGGCATCCAAAAATATCTACTTATTCTCCAAAGTATGCACAAGAATCTAGTTTAATGATAACCCTTTCTTATGATCTCCATTCGGAATAGAATCCTTGAGAACCATGAATTCTACAAGTGCCTAAACATTCTCAAAGAAATTGATTGGCATGTGCATTTGTTGATCCCAATCTATAAGTTCCTAGATGTACAAGGGTAACTTAGTAATTGATTGGGGCATTAGATTCAGATAAGGTAAAAATATCTAAATTAAGAAATAGGTTAGTGGAGGTAAGATCCTTGTATATGCTATATTGGGAATCTGCATCACTTTCTGAATGATATGAACCAGCCTCACATTATCAAAAGGTGGCATCTATCTTGGAAGGTGGATCATCATGGGTCTTCATTCCAAGACTGTGTTTGTTATATTTGAAACGAGGAATAGGCATAAGATCTATTCTCCCTTGTGCATTTATACCTCATCCAAACCCATTATAGCCCATGACATACATCATGTGATTGCCTTTAATATACTACGAAGCTTGATAACATAATCCCATGATACCTTTAGGTACCCTCCTAGTGGGATCTTCTAACATCTTCTCCTTGGATAATAGACTGCTAGGAATAAACTTCTCCAATGGTTCAGGGAATCTATCCCTAGTACTCTTAAACTAGAAGTATGGTTTACCATGTGTCATGCACGACACTCAAAGGTCTGGTATTAATAAGGCATGCTGAAGAGTGAGCTGATCATTTGGACCAAAATTTACATATGCTTCTTCCCATGATGTGATGTGATTAACTAGTGAAGGGAAATTTTGATTAGAAGTAGTGAGTGTATACATATCTACACATTCCTTCATAGCCTCTATTTTCAAGAGAACTATAATATCTATTGAAGGACATTCATATGTTATACGTGATAAGTTGTGTAGTGCTCTACAATGTGTTAATTTCTCTGGATCACCTGGGATGGTGATTATTTGATTTGTATGGAAAAACTTTATACACTGATGGAAAGTGGAGGGAATGGCCTGCATGGTTTGGATCCATGGGCATCCCAAGAGAATGTTTTATTGAAGATCCAAATCAAGGACATGAAATCTTGTATCATGATATGTTGGTCCTACTTCCATTGGAACAACTATAGTCCATGTTGATTCTCACTCTTCATTATCATATGATGTGATTGTAATAGTTTTTTCACCCAAATATGCTTCTGAATGACCTAACTATTTTACGAATTTCAAGGTGGAGATATTTAGACTAGACCCACTATCCACAATCACTCTCTTGATCTTACGACAAATAACGATGAACTCTATGTATAAGGGCAAGTTATGCTCTAGGTTATTACATAGGATTGTAGTGCAATCAAAAGTAATATGATAATTGTAATTAAGGTGTGCCACCATTTCTTGCAAGTGTGTGGGATATAATTCTGTGGAGACTCCTAAACTCTGAATTTTTTTATACAATATGTTCTTATGAGAAGTAGAGGTCTTAAGGAGATCTAGGATCAAGATTCTAGTCGGTGTCTTCTCTAATTGTTATATTAAATTATACTGGTCTTCCCATGGAATGGGTAGGGGATATGGTATTACCAAACGATATCATCATGTACCTACAACATAACTCTTCTCTAAGATCCTAATGGTATTAAATTATTCATCAGATGAATGTATACAACCTATAAGGAAGTCAAATGCTTTATTGTCTACTAGATAAGTGTAGGCAGCAGTTTGATAATCATTAGAGGCTTGTCTATGATCTGACTTCTTGTGTTTCTTATCTTCATGATTAGGAAAAGGTTATTTAAATATACCCATCTTTTCATTATGTCCTTTCCCTAAGTTAGATGGTGAATCCACAATGATCTTACCCTCTTCAATGAGGTATTGTATATAATGTCACAATCTTAGGCATATATCAATTTTGTGTCCTTTAACACGATGAAAATTATACCATGTTGATTGCGTCTAGCTATTTAAGTATAATAGATAGTGATTCAATTAGAGGTGTAAACGTACACTTTATAGGTGCCTTTGGGAAATTTCCTTGTGAAAGCTTTAAAAGTGGACCAATTTGTACATTTTGGACTCTCTTGGAGTCTATGATGCCAACGTGAATGACATTTTAGTTCTTATTAAATAACTTTGATTTATAAGCAGATTTGGTCTTGTGTTTTTCCTTTGTAATAGGTTTGAGTGTCCCTTTCATAATAATATCCTTTTCAATATAACTTCCTTTCTCTATAACTTCTTCAAAGTTAGAGCAATAGTGCATTTTGTTGGGCCTTAAAATATTGGCTAAGTTCAAGAATGAGTGTGGGCATGTGGAACCTATTTGAAGAAGGGCGCACGAGGTGAAGGTGCATAGGGAAGGGTTCTAACAGGGTCTTGTAGAACACACGATGTGCATACAAGGCAAGACAAGTTTTGGGAATTAGCCATATTTGGCATTCTAGGAAGCACATGAGAAAAGTGTGACCCATCTAACATGTAGAGTGGATTAGGTGCCAGCCTTGTGATTGTAGGATCTAAAGGGAATATTACATGCATGCAATGGAAGGTTCTAGAAGAACATCATTACATAAAGTGGAGAGCAGGGTTAAAGGAGGAATGCTCTATTGGAGGACCACTTGGACACTTTGTAACTGATTTGTTACCTCTGAAGGCATGGTAGTGAAGGAAGAAAGCTATAAATAGAGGTGTGCAGATAGTAGAAAGGACAAATAGACATAGTATCATCTTGAGAGAGAAGAGGTGGTGGAAAAGGGGTGAAGCTCTGCAAAAATATAATGGAGGATTCTAAGGGTTGGGATTAGAGAAAACATAGAAGTGATAGCATATTTATAGGGATGGTTCTATGTTTACCCTAGGAATGTGAAGGCCAAATTTTAGTTTTTGATGCATGACCTTGCTCTGCATTGTTATATGGGTGTTTTATAGCCTCAATGAATGTAATGTGGTTATTGAACTCATTAATATGAATATAAAGCTCTGTTATAAATCATATATGTGTTCATGAGCATAATCTTAGTATATTTCATTTGTGTATGAAAAATTTCCATATGTTGTGTGGTATTTCTCTTTTATGGATGCATTGATGTGACAACTCATCATAGGTTTTCAGAATGAATGCATGTTTTCTTCCTCTCTTTTGCATTTGAATATCTGTCATAAGATGATGCATTATCACAAGACTTAGATAAAGGAGAGGTTCGACACCCACACATGCCTCGGGTGAGATCCCAGCACCCCCTGGGTGATAGGCAGGCATACATGGGATTATAATTTTGTTCTAGGGGTATAAAAAATGAAGACATCTTGGTTCTATTTCTGGGACATCTTCTCAATTTTTTTGTGAGAAATGGCATACGTCTTGGTCCCTATCATGCATGATGATAGAAATTATGACCTTGCAAAGTGTTAAAATATGGTTTAAGAGCACGGGGGATGAATTTTCTCAAAGATTCAGCACTGGACCTGAGTTCGATGCACATAGATGGGTAGAACAGAACTTGACCATGAGTTATATGAGAAATTATTCTGTTGTTTTCCATTAGAACTATATGAATGGATTTTAGCATATGCATACAGATTGAGTTGGTACTATATATCATGTATATGAACCTAAGATGATTATCAGAGGCTGCAGGATGTAGATTTGACTTGGAAGCATGTTGTTGATAACTGGTGGAAAGGAGTGATAACCAGTTATACTCTAGAATATACCATTTCTACGTATTCTTTCCCAGAATTTGTTAAGTTTGAGTTTCTGAGGGATCCCATAGGATCATTTTTATGTGCTATTCCTTTGGCTATGAAGATCTTGGTCATTACGATCAGTTTAGAGGCATTTCCCATGGTCGGCTAAGCTTCTATGACTACTGGGAGAAAAATCTAGGGTGGAGGAAGATGGCAGACATTGCGGCTGAAAAGGAAAGGGAGGAGAGACGACTCAATTATAACGAAGATCATGAAAGGGAACTAACTAGGCAATGCAAGGTTGCAAGTGTGATGGATCTATCGAGGAAGAAATTACGAGAAGGAGTTGAGGTTCGGGAGAGAATATCCTTCATCTTCTAATGACAATTCGTCACATGGATAAAGGAGATATGTCTGTGTGCATCTGAACCCACATGGAGACTACCCTCTGTCGCTTAATTTTCTAGATTAAGGGACACATATTATTAACCTAGTTGGTAATGGTGAGAGTAATCCATCTACTTCCGAGAGATATAATTTCTCATTTGGAACATCCATAAATACCCAAACCATTCCAATATTTGGAGGAATTTGTGTACAAGGTGAAAATACACAAGGTTTGGGTATCACATCTGTGAGTTGCGTGGGACACATAACTAGAAGTTGGACAATATCACAAACCATTGGAGCGTAGTTGAGTGGGACGTTGGGAACACTAGGTGTTACCACTTTAGGCCATTTTCTTGCTATAGGAGGTGGATCTGTTGGTTAAAGAGGAATGAGACCTAGTGGATCCAGTGGATTTGGTGGAGGAAGAAACAACAGAGGGAACCAAGGCTCTGGATCAGGAGGAAAATGGCTTTAGCCACCTCCATAAGTGTTTTTTGAGATGTCTTTGCACTTACCAAATTATAGGGGTGTTGAAGATGTAGAGCATGTGCACAAGTGTGACTTACTAAGGTGCAAAAAAGGGATCACTACCCCAAAGCGGAAGGTGAGTCATTTTGCAACAACATTGTAAGGGCACGCGCATAGTTCGTACTGGAAGTATGACCCCCATCAAATGATGGTGGACTACACTGCATTTAAGAACACATTTTTAGTGGAAATCCATATCCCTAAATTTGAATAGAAGAACATTAGGGCTCTGAAGGAGATCCAACAAGGAATGGAAGAGAGTGTGTGGGAGTATGAATCACATTTCAAGAATCTCTTGTGTAAACTATCCTATGACATTCATCCTTATTAACATGCTTAATGGTTTGTTGGAGGATTGATAACACCATTTAGAAGGGCTCTGTCACATAATACTTTCACATACCCGTGCAAGGCATTGGAAGCTACCCTATGTGTTGAAGCTATTAGGAGCGTTGATACTGGTGTTAGTCCTTTTTTGGAGTCTCAAATTACCTCAATGGCCAAGAATTTTGAGAAGATTTGGTTTATAGACTAAGAAGTGGAAGGGCATGCAAAGGATAGTTGCCCTCAAAAGTCAATATGTGCTATGGCGGTAGGCTGTGACATTTGCCATGGGGATCATGATGCAAGTAGGTAGCCTATACTACAACGCATAATCCAAAAGAATGTTTCTTGCTATTACAAGATTTTTACCTCTACGACTCATGATACAAAATATTGTAAACTGGTTGATGAGATCTATGGTGTTATTGATCTTGGTGTGCACCAGACTAGTCTTGCAAGTAGCTCCAAGGATGATGATTGTCATTATGAAGATTACACAGATGGAGGAGCATGTGGAAGTGGTTTTTGTGGAGGATTTCATGGTCACAGTAACTGCAGTGGAGGATGAAGTGAATTCCCACAAGGAACCTGCTATAATTGTGGCTCTATAGAGAATTTGAAGAATGAGTTTCTTGATCTTTTGTAATGTTCGTGGTGTGGGAAGAAACATAAGTACGAAGAGTGTCTCAAAATTTATGAGCATATGAACCAGAAGCACTAGAAGGAAAAAGGTGTTGGGATGGTGAGCATCAAGAAGGCCAATTCACAATAGATGCCAAAAGTGGAGCATGATTTAGGACTATAACCTATATTGGTGATGATGTAAGTAGAGGCCACGTGCGCCAGGGAGATGTCAAGATAAATGAAACTAGTTTCAAGGGAGGAAGTTAAACATGGAAAGTATCAAGACCTTACTCATCAAAAGGAGGTGTATCAAGAGACTATGGATGTGATTCAAAGTTTTCAAGTGGATATCTAATGTCTAAAGGAGCAATCAAAGCAGTTGGAGCAAAGGAAAAATGTTGAGGCTCTAAAGGATGAACTGGATGAGGTCAAGGAATTATGTAGGATGTTAAGGAAAGTGATTATTATCCCCTTACTAGGAGAATGGCTGAGGAAGAAGGTACCACGTTCCAGAGCAGAGTGCGAAAGGAAAGTTTTGCATGCAAACCTTCTTCCTCACAGCCTTGACTATGATAAGGAGATTACTTTTAATGTAGTTTTTGATGGATTCTAAGCAATATCCTTATCGACATTGGAATAGAGGTCAATGTTATTACCTTATATGTCTTATGTCAAATGGGAAGGCCCGCATTACAGCCATATTTGACTATGTTGTATATGGTGAAAAAGACTAAGGAAATTCCCATTGGCATCTTGAAGGATGCAATAATCACCATTCAAGGGGCCAAGTTCACTAGAGAATTTGAAGTCTTGGTACTTGTTGAGGAAGACAACTTTATAGTGTTGTTTGGGCACCCATGGTGTTATAAGATCATTGTTTACCTATGGTTTAATAAGGGATATATTAGTTTTGAGAATGAGGAAGAAAGGGTTATTATCCCTTTAACTAATGGGAAATTAGCACCCTATATTAAGTTCTTAGGAGAGGAATTCCTTGATAGGATCTATGTGTGCTCCATTAGATATTCTGATATAATTCATCCCATGCATGGGGTTATCCAGTTTGAAGATGCTCAATCCTTGAGTGATACCACTAGCATGGCATGTGACAATTGGGTGCATGGGACTTATGAGTTAATTGGGTGATAGTTGATAGGATCTGTAATAATGGTAACAAAGGTGCATTCGATCAAGTACCTAGGAAAGAACAAGTTACCAAGTTACTCTGGAGGAGAATACCCAGAAATTTTCTTGCAAGAAATGGAGGCTCAGTGGAAGAATGAGGATGAGAGAATGGGGATGCTCAGTTATAACCTACTCAAAACTACAGCGTGCAGGTGGGCTACACATCGGGAGATCCTCCTAGAATGGCATGAGGTAAGAATTACATTTTCTGTAAGGTTCTTTAGGAGTAACGTGCCCACTATCATACAAGACTACCATGGTAAAGAGATCACCTCATTTCATATCCAAGTGTTCGAAAAGTCCTAGATGGGAAGTGCAGAAGAATTATTTCCCTTGTTGTGGGTTTGTAAGTTGTATTCCACCTCAAAATGCTATGTGCATGCATGGTATATTCATTTACAGATGCATCGTCAAATAGGTAATTGGCAGGAGTTAGCGGATGATCTCATTCAAGCATTCGAGCATAGGAGTACCAAGCCATCAGTGGATAAGGTGTTGCAAGTAATCAGGTTCCTTATAATGGGAGATAGTGCTATGACAGAAGATAGGCTACTAGAATTACCAAGTGATCCTTATTTAGAAATGTGCCTCAAAGAAGAATAATCAAAGGAAGTACATCTTGAGCATGCATGCTTGGAAAAAGAAAAAAGGAAAAATGGTCTATGTAGTAGATGGTGAAGAGATGGAAAATTTAGACGTTAACCATTATGAAGGTACATGCGAAGTCATAGATAGTGTTGATGAGCGAGTGCGCACCTACCATGAACCATTGAGAAAAAATAAGGTTAACATTAGGATAGAGATGGAACCTAAGGAAGCTATCATTGGGAACTATTTTTCATAAAAATAAGTTTCAAAGGTCATTGATCTATTATGGAAAGTTCCAAGATTTGTTCCCTCATGGGTACCATGAACTCAAAGGAATTCACCATTCCTTAGGGGAGATGAAGAAATTTGAAGGAAGGTGCACACCTGAATCAAAAGAGGCCTTATCAGATGAATCCAAATTTATTTGTATGGGTTAAGGAGGAAATAGAAAATATGATAGCATCTGGTATCATAGAGCTAGTGGAAGAATTAGAATGGATAATCCCAATGGTCATCAATATCAAGAAGGATGGGAGGATAAGGATCTATGTGGATTACAAGGACTTGAATGTAGTATGTTTCATCGATCCTTTTCCAACCCTGTTTATTAAAAATATTTGGGAGGGAGTAGCTGAGCGTGAGTTCTAGCCTTTCATGGATGGGTTTTTAGGGTATCACCAAGTCATGATTGCAAAGGAATACTAGAAAAAAACAATTTTTGCCACTGAATGGGGAATTTTTTCCTACACAATTATGCCTTTTGGATTGAAGAATGCACCTGATGTGTTCTTACACATCATTATACAAGCATTTTAGGACTTCATCCATAAATTTCTTCAAGTGTATCTAGATGACTAGACTGTACATGGGTTAGTGAAAGACCATTGTGACAATTTGAGGATGATGTTTGAAAGATGTCAAAAATTAAGGATATTCCTCAACATTAAGAAATGTGTCTTTGCTGCTCCATTTGGAACTCTGTTAGGACATATTATATGCAAAGAAGGCTTACTAGTGGATCCCGCCAAGTTACAGTTATTGTGGGATTAAGGAAGCCTACTAATCAAAGTGCAATGTTTGGACTCCTTGGTCATACAGGGTACTATAGGAAATTCATCAAGGGGTATGCCAAAATCACTTTGCCCTTGGACGAATTGTTAAAACAAAACAGTACCTTTCATTGGGGAGAGCCATAATAGAGGGCATTTGACACTTTGAAGGATATGCTTGTCACGGCACCCATACTACATTTTTTCATCTTGGGATAAGCCTTTCTATGTGAATGTTGATCCCTTAGGGACAACTATGGGAGAAGTACTAGCACAACCCGGTGAGGGGATTTTTGATGGCCCCTTATGTTTTTCCAGTAGAAATTTGACACCAGAATAACAGAATTACATAACTAATGAGCGCAAAGAATTTTCTATGATCTATGTGCTTCATAAGTTTAGGAAGTACCTATTGGCAACACTATTAATATTCTACACAAACCACATGATATTGAATTACTTAGTCAACAATCATACTTTATAAGGGCGTATATGTCAATGGATCCTATTATTTCAAGAGTTTAAGTTCACAGTGGTTCTAAAACTAGGAAAGAGCAATTCAAGACTTGACCACTTATCAAAAATTAACTTAGGGTAGGACACACAAAGCATCGAGGATACCATTTTGGATGCATTTAGGTTGCAGTGCAAGCCCTCAAACTTGGAAGATATCGTTGTGTTCTTGAAAATAGGTGTGGCACCAGAAGGGATGAAGGCTCTGGAGAGAAAGCAGTTAGCAATACGGTCCACACATTACATGTTGATTAGTGGAGACATGTATAAGTTAGGACATGATGAGGTTCTACACAAATGCGTATTAGAACATGAGTGCATGGAAATTATGGAGGAAGCACATGTTGGGATTGCAGGAGGAAACTATGTTGGAAATGCAACTATGTAGAATATTTTACTAGTAGGTATTTGGTGGGAAAGCATCTACTAGGATTGTATTAAGTTTCTCAATGCCTGTGAAAATTTCCAATGCATTGGCAAACTTGGGAAGAGGGATGATATGACCTTGTGACCAATAACCAGCACTGAACCATTCGAAAAATGGGAAATCTAATTTGTAGGGCCAATTTCTCCAGGCACACGAAGGATTGGTTCATGGTATATCATTACTTGCATTGATTACTTGACATGATGGGTAGAGGCAACACCTATGAAGTATTTCACTACAGTAACAACTACTACATTTTTTTGGTAAAACATAATCAACAAGTATTGTTGTATTTTAATATTAACAAGTTATAGAGATACACACTTTCTTAACAAAATGATTAGGATTATGTTAGCAGAATTTATGGTGGCCCATCATAAGACTACCTCTTATAACCCTCAGGAGAATGGAAATGTTAAGGCATTTAACAAAATATTAACTCACACATTGAATAAGATCTATGATGTTGTAAGATAAGATTGGGATGACAAGGTATCATCCATTCTATGAGTATATAGGAAAACCTACAAGAGGTTGAACAAGGCCACATCGTTTCAATTGGTGTTTGGCATGGAGGCTGATTTTTCAATTGAATTCTTGCTACCATTGCTACATTTTACACATGTAGGAGGGTTGGATGATGAAAAAGTGCTGGAAGATATGATTGATAAGTTTATGTAGTTAGACGAAAGGTAATCACTTGTTAGATGAAGTCAGAAGATAGAAAAAGCAAGACAAAAGGGATGGCATGATCATCATATCAAGAATAAGTAGTTTGAGGTTGGTAGATGGTTTTTTTGTATGTTTCCAAGTATCTGCGCCATCATGGGAAGTTGAAAGTTCATTGGTTAGGACCCTACATCATCTCGTACATATTTGCGAGTTACAAGCACTAGATGTGATGATATTACGAGGTAATTTCAATGGGAGAAGGCTGAAGCCCTACTATAAATAAGTCTTCTTGGTGTTTGTATATAAGGTAGTACTACTAGTGAGCTTAGAATTTCCATTTATGATTTTCTTTTCTTGTGTTTCCCTTTCTCTCTAGTTGTTCCTTTCTTTTTGTTTCATTTTGCACCTTGTGCATCAGTAACCACATTATTTTTCCAAGGTTGTGTATGCACAGAGGACCACATATCTATTTTATTTTGGGGTGGACTAATGCAAAGTAAAGTATAGGTTGTAATACACGTTGAGTGGCCCAGTAGAAGGAAGTGCATAATATTGAGAAAGCGCATGAGGAAATAATGGATAATGAATTATGGTGTCAAGAAGGATATAAAAAAGACCACATATAAATGATGAAGAGCACAGGAATAACATGAGGTAGGTGAAGGAAAAAATAAGGAAAAGGACAGAAGAAGTGCCTTCAACGCTATAGATGTGCACGTAAGAGTCTTCGGTTAGATTGGATTTTTGTGTGCCAGAAGGTTGTAGAGGGTTTTTTGCACAGGATTAAGCACATGGGTAAGGGTGTTTAAAGTTGTCCTAGTGGAAAAATGAACATTTAATGTTAGGTACATCAGTAGGTGGTATAGCATTTATTTCTAGAGAAGGAGAAAAAAATATAAATATGAAGTCGGACATGTTATTTTTTACCTTGCCATTACAAAGTTAGAGTTCTTGTGAAATAGGGAATCCAAAGAAATTTGTGCAAAGAGGAATCCTAAAAATCTAAGTGCGTGACCGGAGTGGATCTGCAGACTAGAGTAGAAGGAGTACATGGGCATGAGGAGAATTATTTTTAAGTGCACCATCTTGTGGAGGGTTTTCCTAGTTAGATTTTGGAAGCTAGGGCATGGAGATAGAAGGATTTATTCTAGGTGTTGATCTTTAGAGTTGAGTTTGGAGTTAAGAAGAGTAGCAGAAAAGACTAAGGATTACTTAGTTTATCCTAATAGAAAGAATGGCACTAAAGAAGGTGACTGTATCACCAAATAAACAAAAGGGTAAGGGAAAGGGAAAAAAATTACTGTCATCGCAAGCTCTAATGAGGAATGGTACATAGGAATACAATACCCAGATGGAGTATTTCTAAGAAAGGAGTTGGTGTCACAGCTAAGGAAAATGGCTGTGAGAGATTATAACCATCGCATGAGCACAACCAAGAAGGAAATGACATTAGATTTGGTTCTTCACACGAACAAATGGACACCATATGGGATGCCTTTATACAACGGCGGGGTGAAATTCAAATTAGAGAAATTAGGGTTATTATAACTATATGATTTGCCTTACTTTGGTAAGCCTGAGTGACTATATCAGTGGTTGATGTCACGCGTACATGAGGATCACTTCTATTTTGTAGGGTACAAGACATTTGCATAACACCGCAATTGATATCCAAGTTCATTGGCCTAAATTGTGAAGGGGAATCCATAGATGATGATCTAAGTGATAAGGAGGCTATCAAGGAGACAATAACAGTGTATGACTACAAGAAGGGTTCATGATAAATTGACATTGACTAGATTCCAAACCCTGTTATGAGGATGGTTGTGTGATTGCTGACTAAGCTTAATGATCAAGAATGATGGATGCAAGTGAACAAGGCATGGCTAAATGTATGCTAGAAGATATCATAGGGAACCATCTATAACTTGTCTTCTTTCATTGTAGATGAAATCATAAACAACACACAGGAGGGAGAGAAGATACTATTTAGTAACATCCTCCTCACCATCATCTTTTTAGAGATTGGATTACTAGATGGTGTAGATAAATTTGTTTGGGTGTATCCAGAAGAGGATCCCTCGCCCACAAAAATGTTTGAAAATTACACTTGTGAAACCATGAAGGTTTCTCATAAGGCGTGCTTGGAGAAGTGGTACAAACAAATGTGTGACGCATTTGGGGAAAAGTGGAGGATCCTAGAGTATTTTCTCATGCTCATGGATGGAGAAGAATGGTTTGTAGTATACCAACATTTCTACATTGGTTTATTTAAATTAACAAATGGGACTAAGGGTCCATGGTCCAAGCTACCCTTCTTCTTCACGGTATAATACTTCCAAGTTAGAGTTAACTGGTTAAAAGAAGCCAAAAGGATAAGGTTCAACCTTAGTGAGGTAGACCAAGACCACCACGAGCTATGCCAAAATCTTGTGTACCCTAAAAATCATGCATATGTGGAGAATTATGTCTCCCATGAAGTGTAAGTGATGAAGCCCATGACACTGCCGATCACCAAAAGGACCGCAACAAGGGTGTATTTGTGCATAAGGCCTAAGTTTGAGAAAGGTTCCTATCTCTAGAGAGTGATATATCCATTCCAAAAGACCCTGTAGGTATAAAGAAGGCCACACCAAAGAAGAGAGAAAGAGAAGAGGGGCAGGAGAAGAAGACACCAAGTGTGCAGAAAGCAAAATCTATGGATGTGCCAGAAGCAAGCGCTAAACCAAACACTTATGCATGCATGAATAAGTCCCCTATCAAGGAAAATTCCCAAGAAGAAGAAGCACCACTAGAGTAGGAAGAGCCCCTCACACATGAGGAGTCATGAAGGAAGATGTCGCCTAGTGAAGAAAAAGAAAAGGAAGAATCTCCTCTACTGGAATCCCCATCAAGGAAGAATCAGAAGGTGACAGAAAAAGAAGAATCAGAGGAGATAGAAATTTTAGATGCCTAAATTGGCAAAAAGGATAATGAAAAACCTGAAGGAGGTGAATACCATCCAGTGTATGATGTTTATGAATCAGAGGAGGAAGGTGAAGAAAAGTATAACAAGGAAGATGAGTAGAAGAATGACAACAAAAAAGAAGAGGATCAAGGAAAGGGGGTAAGCAAAGAGGTGAGCACAAAAAACCAAGGAGCCCCAAGCCTCGCCAAGGAACAAGTGGATAAATCCATGGAGAGAGAAGTGGTGGGCATCATGAAGGAGTTGGTGGAACAGAAGTTGGAGTGGAGCGTAGAAGAAGAAAGTGTTGGGAAGGAGTATGGCAGCATGGGTGGGACTCCTAATTTGGCAGTAAGCTTCCCAAAATTTGTGTGAACAAGTGGGAAAGGCTTAATGGTAGCACAAGAATAGGGGATGGGATACATTAATTATCCTAGCAAGGTGTTACGCGTGCACTTCCAAATCACCATACCAACAAAGTAACTCTTGTCTATGTAATCATTTAATGAAGAAGACATATATCCCTAAACCAAGAAGATGTTATATTTGGAATTTGATTCTCACGTAGATAAACCTATGTAAAATTACCATTTTAAGACTTTAGAAACAAGGAAAATCTTATTTTTTGAATAATGTTCTTTGTTATAAATAATCATAATTTAGAACACACATTCCAAGCCAATCAATCTCATAACAGAAAACCATATGCAGCTGTAAATGACTCAATGGAACATCGATCACTCATTTCATGACTTGGTATCATACCAATCTCTCACGTTAACTTAACGATTTGTATACTAAGTATAGTTGGTTCTCTTACACTTTTCGGGGTATTTAGTGATCAGGGAATATTTTTCAGTGTCAAAATTTCCCTAAACTTCCCTAGACCATGCCAGTTTAATATATCCTTTAGATATATTTCTGATGACTATAAGAACGTGAAAAACATACACTATGGGCTCAATTTATGTCCGGTCAAATTTCAGTCAATAGGGAAGTCAACTTTGGTCAACATATCAACAAGTGGAACCAATGAAAAGGTGACACGTTGTAACTAGCAACAAGGAAAAAATGATGGAATTTTAATTATTTAAAAATCAGTTCCATGGTATAGAGCTCGTCGCAAGATTTCTGACGCATTTTAAACAGACCAAATATGAGTTCGTATGAAAAAGATATGCATAGTCAAAGTTGTGGTCAAATGATGACATGACACACTCTGATGTGGACAAATGGCATATTATGGGTGTGAAACTTGGCATAGGTTTTGAGTGTTTTTGGATTTAAATTATTAATAATAATATTTCATTTAATCCATTCCACAGGAATAAGCCTAATCCCATGGGATAAGGAGGATTTTGTGGACAAAAAACTATTTAATGGCTTATCCTATCCCTTTCCCACCAAATGTGGGGTCAATGGCTAAATTGGGCACCTAAACCTATGGAAGGGGGATTTGAAATCAACACCTCATCTAAAAAAATAAGTGGCCTTACCAGCCCACTACCCTCTTGTAAGTGGTATAAATAAAGCTCACTTGTATCTGTAATGGACAAGTGTCAGGTTTATGTCAAGGGAATAAGGAGGCAGTTTTGGAAAAGTGCCATTTTGGGGCACTTCTTCTCACTTCCAGATCTTGAGTTATATATGAAAATTTCTCATAATTTCAATACAATCACTATGGTGTGATCATTTATCTTATTTGGAGCATTTTTGATAGATTTATTTGCTGTTAAATTCACATGAAGGCGTATAACCAAAGGGAGACACTACTGCAAGTGGATTAGGAAGGTGAAGGTCAGAGGCTGATCTCGATTAACATCCTTTGAAGGTCTAAAACATAGTTTTAAAAGTTTTTGATTCATTATTGGTTAATGTAAAGGTTATTTTATTTATAGTTTTTTTAACATTATTAATAGATTGGTTCACCACGAACCCAGAGGACGTAGGAATTCCGAACTCCTGTAAACAATCTGGTGTTGTATTATATTTTTAATTTTCAAGTTTCTGATTATTTGCAAGTAATTTAAATTCCAAAAAATGAATTTGGATGTAACTGGTAATCAGAATTTGACAACTTTGGAAAAAAATGATTAAAATCAAGAAATAGTGATTTTTGGGATTTTGAATCAAACAAGTGAAATGTTGAATAAATTGCAGGAACTTCAAATGTTAATTTGAAAACATTCCTAAATCAGAATTCTGATCAATTTTTGGAATTATAAAATACTTTTAAGTTGATTAAAATTGTAACAATCCTACAAAAATTTTAAAAGTGGAAAAAATAAAACACCTGTTTTTGGATCAACATCAGATAATTGTGTAAGTGATGAGGCCTATCTGAATGTTCCTGACCCTACCACGTAGTTGGCATCTCAATTAGACCAAAAAATTCAATTAAACTATTTCTCGACATGGTTCTACATTTTCTATGTGTTACAATGATATCTTCATCATACTGTTCCCCAATTTTTCCATTATCTGGTAGTGATCAAAAGCTCGTAGAACAGAAGTTCTTTGTATCCTTATACAGTGTCTCCCACAAAATTCATTGTAAGTAATATCTTACACACTATGTATTCTCCAAAATAATGGCCTCCTGTAACTCCACCATGTGCTTCCCTCATGATTTAATTCACTTACTCATGCTTAGAAGACACAGTCTAGTGTAGAGGACTTCATGCGGTGATTACCCAGTTTATATAGGTCATCCTCCTAATCGAACTAATAGCCAATCGCAGTGTGTATAGCTAGCCTAAGTCTTCATGAGATGTCCGTCTTCACTAGACGATGCCTCTAACTTCACCTAGGGATAATTCTTGTTTGTAATAATATACCTAGTATCATATAAATATAGGTGAGATGCACTCTGTAAGGGGCTAACAACATTTGTCAGATATGCAGCATAGTGTCCTCATGAATACCTAAGTCTTCCTGCAGGTCTTATACTAGAAGTTGGCGTGCGCAAAAGATAATCAGGTCCCAAATTACTCTTCATCCAAGCTTGAACTATGACCTTAGAAAACTCAAATTCATGGAATTAGAGAAGGTTTCCATCTATTAAATGTGCCCCTATAATAGCTCTATTAGACTTAATTCGGATATGTAATTTTCCATGTGATGAGTGTAAAAGATAAATGGTGTTTCTGGAAAATATTGTCTGAATGGGTATACAGATGGATATCTTCCATAGACAATGCCTCACACTCAGTAGTTGTAATTACACTTATCAGTACTAATGTCATGCTTCTCACAATAGATTCAGCATACTTAATGGTGATGATCACTTACATTTACCTATCCCTAGGTTTTAGCTAATAATGCTCCAATTACTGAATCTAGAGGCCTCTGTACATAGGACATGAAATAGAATGAATCCATGAAGGGAACCATATGTATTAGGTACGGTGGTCTTTATATTATTATGGAATAGTTCAAGAGGAAGCAAACCTTCCTCCTGTTTCACGATCCCATCTAGGATAGAAATTTCCTTTCAGGTCTTATAATAGACTATTTATCGTTACAGTACAAGTTATCTTAACATAGCCCTTGATGAATTTACTAATAATAGGTTCATTTATAACCTCATATAAATCAAGACACTTCACTCATGATTTGTTGGTTAATTATAATCCCAAGTTAACCGTAATATTTTTCATGTTAAGCCAAAAGACCTTCTTTACATATGAATGTTCCCTAGCACGTGTGCCAAAAGGTGTTGTAAAAATACATTTCTTGATATTAAATGATATACGTAAATGCTTGAATATTTCAAACATTAGTCTTAAACAATCTAATTCATTTTAAACTAACCCCAGAGGGTATATTGCAGATATATATAAAATAAATAGAGATAAGATTATCATTTCCATTCATAGAATATTAAAAAATATGACACATCAAGTACAGATAAACCCAAAAAATTTCATTCATCAAAATGTTATTCATACATGATAAGTTCAAACACTTCAGACATATCTAGTGTCAAAAAACAACAATAAGATCAATTACAAGGAATATTTTTTTTACAACTATTGCATTTCAATAATGATCCAAATTTTATCATAAAAGACCTAGTCTCTTTGGTAAACAAAAGTAACATCCTAAAATATATTTTCTTCTCTCATCACTTATAAAGTCCATATGCAAAATTACTAGCATAGGTCAGTTCATTCAACTAAGCATGATAAGCACTAAGCATTAAAAAAATGTGCTTTTAGCTAACTATTTCATAAAGATAACTATGCTTTTATGAAATAGTTAAAGCATTACAGAAAGACACACCATAAAAAAATACCAGATGTAAAAGATAGGGAGAGGTAAGGTGATAAACCATATCATCATTAGCAATAGATCATGATATAATCATATTCAAATTTCAAATAATGATTACATAAAAAGAATTAAATCATTAATCCAGATAAATAATATTTCACCAAAATAACAATTTCTTTAAAATACTAATTTACATCATTCACTTCTTAATTAATTCCATCTAACATGAGAAGATACTAATACTACTATCTCTTAGGAATAAATCTGCATTAGGTGGAACAATAATACATTCATATAAACATTATCTCACTCAATTTCATCCTAAATTATAATATTCCAAGTTCAATCAAACATTAGGATAAATTTAGGAGGAACCAACAACATATTTAGTAAAGAGTTTCTTATTTAAGAATTGTCTATCCTAAATTCATAGTAAAAAACCAACCTAAGTTTAAGATCAGCGTCAAATAGTTTTTGAGAAAGGATAAAATTAGTTTGAGATGACATTAGAACTAATCACACAATCCCTAAAGAGGTACATAATTACCAATGTTAAAGTTAAAGAGAAGAATGGAGGAATTTGACAATCAGCTACAGATCCTATAACCCTTCAAATATATTTTCACCCCATAAGAGAATTACTTAGAATTTTCAACCTAACATAACAATTCTTTAAAGTAACCTTTTTCCTTCATCTATCCTATTCTAACACAATTGGGCTTAATTCTTCAAGAAAGTCCCAGTGGAGGTATGAGTAAGTGCAGGAAGTTGATGGACAAATATAGGGTCATCCATGGACGTCATATTGTAAAAAACAATGAAATCTCAACTTGTAGGGATTATTAGCTATATGCGCACTCTAAATTAGAAAAAATTATATAAATATGAATCGTAGAATTCAGAATCTAGTTTCTAAAATACTATTTTTTTTAAAAAATGGACAAGTTTAGCTATATTAAATACTTAAAATTATATGACTTAGTTTCGTTTTTTGAAAAAACTTATAAGATTGTAGTCCGTTTTCCCGCATTTTGGATGACCAAATCTTATTATTTCTTTTTTCCTTTGGTGAAACATTAGATGTAGCTGTCTATCTTGGGATGGATTTTATTTTGTATTTTTTTTAGCAATATATATATATATATTTCCGTGAAAGTGGTCTGAAAATATTTAGAAAACGGAGCACTTTTTCGTTTGCTCACCGTAACTATATCAAAAAAATTTGAAATCAAATATATATATTTTTTAAGGTGTATAGAATTTTTCCATGCTTGAGATGGTATAAGTTTTATCATATTTTGATAAGTGAAACAAAAGTTACAGTCTTGAACGTAGACATGAACATTCATGGGAAAAAATGTCTTAAAGACCTATTATTAGTAAAAAATTATAAAAATGATATTTATCTTATTCTATTCACTTTAAAATCAATATTTCTATGAAGCTAACAGTCTCCCCTATACGATGGAACCATTTTTGTGTAATGTTTTCAGTTTTTTAGAATGGTTCAAGTCTTTGGAAGAGCAGATTTGAGGTTTATGACCTTTTACACTTCATAATGACCTTCCATAACCTTGGTTGGGGAAAAACAAAGATTTTTCGAGGCTAAGGTTTGGCAGATAGATCCGTAATCATGGTTTATAAAGTGTGATCATAGTTTTTTAACACAAACCACGAGTGTGCTTTATAAACCACGATTGCATTTTATAAAGCACGCTCACGATTCATAAATCATATTTACACACATCCCAATGTCTGAATTACCATGTGATTTTTACTCTCTGACCTTACGGTATGAATTACTGTGAAATTCTATATTTTTTTGCACATTTTTTTATCACCTGAAGCAAAACATCATGGGAGATTAAAAAACAAAGTCAAAAAATGAAGTCATTAAGTAAAAAACACCAAACAAATTAGAGGCCAGAAAAATTCAAAATGCTGAGTGAATGCAGAAACTTCATGAATCAAGAAGAGGTTCATCTTCAACCCCAACTATTGTAAGCAATGAAGAACCAAGTAATGTTTCTACTGTCAATGTTGAAGTTGAATTAAATACTCGTGATGAAGATGTTTTTACTATCAATGTTGAAGAAGAAGTAAATACTCATGATGTAGAAAATGTTTAAATTGAAGGAGATAATGAAAATGTGAATAAGGAAATTCATGTTGAAACTGTAGACAAACAAAATTTGACAAAAACACCTCTTAGGATTTTACGTAAGAAAAATAATTTTTTTATTGAAATTGATGAAAACATTTTGAAACCAATGTCTGACAAACTTTCTGAATGACAAATTAGAAGAAAAGCCATTAAAATTTGGGATAATCATTTTGAAATTTTAAATGATTCCCAAAGATGTCAGTTGTTGGTTAGTTTGATGAAATTTATTAAAATGAGACCTACATTAAACACCTTAGGATTGACAACATCTAATATATGTGGTCAAACCTCTACAATTGTTGAAAACCTTCATGATGCATATCACAGTGTTGGTGTCAAGAGACGCACTAGGGATAGTAATATTGTGCATCGTGTACTTGCTACTAGTGTTATAAGTGAATCAATAAAAAATAACGTTTGATTACGCAAACAAGTCGAATGTTGTAATTTAATCGAAAAAATTTAATGAAATAAATTGAAAGATCTAATATCCTTCAATCACTCAATAATGCCGATTTTTGGGCATTTTTTGCTAGAGCACTGCGTAAGGAAAAAAATAATTCTGATGCTATAAGAGAAGTTTTTATTAAATTTTGGCATGATAACACTATATTTTCACCTAATACAAGAGATGTTATAAAACAGAGAGTTGGTTCTACTAATCGTGAACCACATCCAAAGCATTTATTAGATATGACTCAAACTCAATTTTTTCATAAGTTTGAACAAGAGAATTTAGAAATTAAAATTAGTCAACATTTTTTTGAAATGTTGAAACCATTCTATGTGAAAATCAACCACGTTCGCACCACTTGTTGTTGTAGGCAACATGTTGAATTTGCGATGCATTATGCTAAATTTTTACGTATTTGTTCTAATTTTCATTCTGAAAATATGTTATTGGAATGTGGTGTTCAATTTCTACCAATATCTTCCAGGGATTTCATTCCTACTATATTTTGTGAAAAAGAAGTTAGACAATTTTTTTTATAGTCAGGATTGTTTAGATGGAAGTTGTAGTACATACGGTAGATTACCTAAATTGGAAAGTTGCATCCATGAGTAAATTGAAGGTATAATAGGACATAATATAGTTGAGTTTGATAAATATAAATCAGTTGCATACCAGTTGAAATATGGAAAAGAGTCTAAACAGTGTGAGCTAGTTACAAAACAAATGCCCGTTTTCTAATTTTTGAGAAAATTTAATGATGAAATTGTTTATGAGTATGCGAGGCATACACATAGATCTCGATGGTTGGATGAATAGTTAAATATATGCAAAGACACATTTCCTATTGGTACTATTATTTCAGTGGTTGATTTTATAGAGAATTACACATTGCAACCACAAATAGAGGTTCAATCGCAATATTACAACTCAGAAAAAGTTGTCATTTTTGTGCATATAGCATTTATACATTCTCTTGATAATACAAAGAATGATCAATTTTTTTTAAGATAGTACCACTTATATATCAGTGATGATCGTACTCATTCTACTGAATTTGTGCAAGGGTGTTTCCAGTTATTTTATGGAAACTTGTCTGATAGGGACATCCACTTCAAACAACATTATATATGGTTAGATAATTACACATCTTAGTTTAAGAATGCACGAATGTTTTATTGGATGATCAGAATACACGTCAAGATGGGTGTGCAACATATTTAGAGTTTCACTGAGGCTGGACATGGAAAAAGAGAGCATGACGGTGCAGGGGCATGTGTGAAAAGAGCTCTTACAAGAGAAGAGTTGAAGTACAAAGATGGTGCTAAATTAAAATATGTAAAGAGCATAGTGGAATGGTGTACTAACAACATGGCCCGAGGTTCTCAAGAAAATTCCACAGTTCACAGATATTTTTAGTTGATAGAGGAACAACATATTGTTAACTATGAGGATTGTATGACACTTACTGGGTCTAGTGATATGCACTCATTTTGTAGCTCATACGCTATTTCGTGGGCCGTATGGACAAGAAAGTTGACTTTTTTTTATGCATCTTGTATCGAATTTTTCACTGCTGAGTGTGATTCACAAGAATGGGTGGAAGGATGGATTTGTAGGCCTCTAACTCCACTTCCTAGTTATTAACCTCCACAAGCATTACAACTTGTTTCTGTAGATGAAGTTGCAACATCCAAGGACTTTGACAAAATTTTGATTTTTGGTGCAACAAGGTATTTATGGTTATTTATTTAATTTTTGTATTGAGTTATGTCCATTGAAATTTTAATATGTAATTTAAATTTGAGTTGTTCAACCAAGTTATTTTTTGTAGGACATGTGTTTGCAGTAATTGTGACAAAAGACAATGAAGAAGGAATAGACTATTTCTTATGCCATTGTATTGAGGAAAGAAAGAAGTTGACTTCTCCTATTATAGATGGCGAAGATATTGGATATCCTATAGGGTCAGTGGTAGTTACTGGAACTTGGCTTTGATGGTATCCATTAAAAAACTCCTCTATTTGGGTGTTTGAAGACTTTGAGACACACATGAAAATACTCTTATATTCACATCTAGTTCTAGTGACAAATATTCAACTGTATAGATATCGAGGAAGGCCTAATAACAAGATTCTTTGGATGGTTCGAGAGTCAGATCATGAAGCAATCTTGTCTGCTATTCAGAGTAGATATGATCCTGATGGTTCATTGGAATGAATTTACAATGCTCATGTCTAGTATATATAATTTATTTTCAATATATATATAAATTTGTTAGTTTAAAGATCTAGATTTAAGTTTGAATGTATTTTATTTTAAATTTGTGTATTTTGTATATATAGATAGTATATGGTTTTGATTTGAAACTTAAATTTCTTTGACTAACACTTTTATGTTTAGGTTGGTGCCATAAAAGCTTCCACCTTCACGTCGTTGGCACTGTTAGTAGAGAATTTTAAATTCTTGAAGCTAAGAGAAGCTTTCATTGTTTGAAAAAGTTGTAAATTTTGAAAAAATTGTAAATTTTGAAAATGTTGTAAATTTGGAAAATGTTGTAAATTTTGACAAATTTGTAAATTTTGAAAATGTTGTAAATTTTGAAAAAGTTGTAAATTTTGAAAATGTTGTAAATTTTGCAAATGTTGTAAATTTGGAAAATGTTGTAAATTTGGAAAAAGTTGTAAATTTCGAAAATGTTGTAAATTTTGAAAATGTTTTAAATTTTGAAAATGTTGTAAATTTTGAAAAAGTTGTTAATTTTGAAAATGTTGTAAATTTTGAAAACGACTCCTCCCAAGTGTTTACAAGACCATACCCACGCATGTGCACTGATTTGGGAAGGAAAAATATGAGAGATGATATTGTAGAGGGTCCCTACGCTGAGGTGTTAGATCAGACGAGATGTCTCTAGGTGCCATGGAGTCTTAGGAGTCACCCGTCAAAGTTGAATGATATTTTGGTGTCAGGGCTCTTAGGGGACTACACCCAAATGAAGTAGCCTGGAAGTAAAAACCTTGTCATGCACTAAAAAACTACCTCCTCTAGCATTCACCTAGCCACCCGGATGTGTCGGTGCAGTTGGTTCGGTGCCACGACCCACGGTTTGCAAAATATAGAATTGACAACCTTACACTAGCTCAAACTGCACTATTTCACCCGTTTGCAAAAAATAGGGCAGCAAGAGCACCAAAATGAGAAGGAAAAAAATGAGAGAGGCTATTGTAGAGGGTCCTTATACCAAGGTTTCGAATTAGACAAGGAATCTCTAGGTGCCACGGAGTCTGAGTAGTCACCCATCGAAGTTGAACGATATTTTGGTCTCAGGGCTCTTAATGGACTATGCCCAAACGAAGTAGCCCGGAAGCAACGACCTTGTCACGCACTAAAAAACTATCTCCTCTAGTGTTCACCTGGCCACCCAAACATGCCGGCGTAGTCGGTTTGGTGCCACAACCCACCGTTTGCAAAATAAGGGTTTGACAACCAATCACTGGCTCTAACTGCACTATTTCATGCGTTTGCAAACAATAGGGCAGCGAGAGCACCGAAAAGAGAAGGAAAAAATTGAGAGAAAATTTTGTAGAGGGTCCCTACGCCGAGGTGTCAGATCAGACGAGACATCTCTAGGTGCCACAAAGTCCGAGTAGTCACCCGTCGTTTGCAAAATATAGCATTTGACAACCAATCACTGGCTCCAACTGCACTATTTCGCATGTTTGTAAACAATAGGACAGTGAAAGCACCAAAATGAGAAGGAAAAAACCGAGAGAGGATCTTGTAGAGGGTCCCTACATTGAGGTGTCAGATTAGATGAGGCATCTCTAGGTGCCACGGAGTCTGAGTAGTCACCCGTCGAAGTTGAACGATATTTTAGTCTCAGGGCTCTTAAGGGACTACGCCCGAATGAAGTAGCCCGAAAGCAACGACGCTTGTCGCGCACCAAAAAACCACATCCTATACCATTCACCTAGCCACTCAGACATGTCAACACAGTCGGTTCGGTTCCACAACCCACCATTTGCAAAATATAGCGTTTGACAACCAATCACTGGCTCCAACTGCACTATTTCACGTGTTTGTAAACAATAGTGCAACGAGAGAACCGAAATGAGAAGGAAAAAACTGAGAGAGGGTTTTGTAGAGGATCCCTATTCTGAGGTATTGAATTAGATGAGGAATCTCTACGTACCACAGAGTCCGAGTAGTCACCCATCAAAGTTGAACGATATTTTAGTCTCAGGGCTCTTAAGGGACTACGCCCGAACGAAGTAGCCCAGAAACAACGACCCTTTTGTGCACCAAAACACCACCTCCTCTAGCATTCACATGGCCACTCAAATGTGTCAACGTAGTTGGTTTGGTGCCATGACCCATCGTTTGCAAAATATAGCATTTGACAATTAATCACTGGCTCCAACTGCACTATTTCACACGTTTGCAAACAATAGGGCAGCGAGAGCACCGAAATGAGAAGAAAAAAACCAAGAAAGGATTTTGTAGAGGGTCCCTACACCAAGGTGTTGGATTAGACAAGGCATCTCTAGGTTCCATCGAGTCCGAGTAGTCACCCGTTGAAGTTGAACGATATTTTGGTTTCAGGGCTCTTAAGGGACTACACTCGAACGAAGTAGCCCGGAAGCAACGACCCTTTTACGCACCAAAACACCACCTCCTCTACCATTCACCTAGGCACTTGGATGTTCCGAAACATTTTGTTTGGTGCCATGACCCACCGTTTACAAAATATAGTGTTTGACAACCAATCACTGGCTCCAACTGCACTATTTCACGCATTTACAAATGATAGGGTAGCAAGAGCACCAAAATGAGAAGGAAAAAATTGAGAGAGGATTTTGTAGAGGGTCCCTACACTGAGGTTTTGGATTAGATGAGGCTTCTTTAGGTGACATGGAGTCTGAGTACTCACTCGTTGAAGTTGAACGATATTTTGGTCTCAGGGCTCTTAAGGGACTACGCCCAAACGAAGTAGCCCGGAAGCAACGACCCTTTCACGCACCAAAACACCACCTCCTCCACCATTAACCTGGCCACCCAAATGTGCCGGCATAGTCATTTTGGTTCCATGACCCACTGTTTGCAAAATATAGTGTTTGACAACCAATCACTGGCTCCAACTGCACTATTTCACGTGTTTGCAAACAATAGGGCAGCGAGAGCACCAAAATGAGAAGGAAAAAACCAAGAGAGGATTTTGTAGAGGGTCCCTACATTGATGTGTCGGATCAGATGAGGCATGCTCATTAGGTTTGCATTGTAATAGGATTCTTCATCACATATCACTAGACACAGAATTAGGAGTATAAGTTTACCCAAATCATCAAACAATTAAGGGAACACATGTGTGAGGACCTTTTATTCATAAGTGTTTCGTCATCATTGATTGCATGAGGTATTAATCATCTCTGCCTCAAATTGAAGCAATGTCTCCCATCTGAAACTTCAACCCCCTAGTCCAACAAGCAAGATCAAGCCTTCATACTGCAAATAAGGACATGTGACCATTGGGTGAGCATGATCCTTGAAAAAGGGAACATGATCTATTTCCTGAGATTATCTCTTTGTTTAGATTGTTCTTGGTCATATTTTTGAAAATCAATAGGAATAGAGTTGAGATCAAGAAAGAGAAATTCCATTGGGAAAATAATATCCCATTTACGAGTGAGATGAATAATTATGATTCTCATTCCTTGGTGAGATTAGTTGTGTTTTCATCTGACTCAGAGAAACTTGCATGACATTTTTTCCCATACCATCACCTTCATTAGAGGTTTACAATTTTGAAGCTCATGTGAACTCCTTGAAATGAAGCCATTGTAATTCCACATGAATTCTTGGCACAGAGAAAAAACTTGCATTTCCTTCAATAGTCAATAAGTTTTAGCAATTGGAGATCGAAAACCTCTCAAATCCTATGAAGGAAATACTAAGAATACCTAAGTAATGTGGAAATATCAATTATCTCAATGAGGAGGATGATCTTCATTTATAGATTCAACACATGGTGGAACCTAATTTTAAGAATACATAATAAGAAGGATATCTTATGCAATGGGTGGAACCTCAGAATCACTAATATTAGTTCAGATTTATTGTTATGACCCAAGTTTTAACTTGGGACATCAGAATGCACCACCACATGAAATCTCTCCCTTTCGTCACTTAAGGCTTGTAACATTCTCGAACTAGGTATTCAATTCCTCAGCACCCCAACTGGATTATGTTGCCCCCTCTCATGAATACTTAACCCCTTCTCACAGTGCCCCTTTAAGTCCCTTTGTCACTTAAGGCTTGTAACCCTACCTTATCATGCCATACTAACCCGGGTTAATCCAGAATGGTCAAGGACGAGTTAGAAGGTGAGTTAGCTAGGTTAATGTTAAGAGGTGAGTATAAACATACACTTAGCCATTTTTTTAATCCCTTTTTAAAATATTTCCTTTTCCTTCATTGTTGCTAGTATATTTAGTTATGCTACTATTGTTTCAAGAAACCCTATTGCAAAAATCACATTTTTGCTCATATATCCTTCATTTTTGCTCCATTCAACCTGCAATTTTGCCCGTAACTTCTACTCATGTGAACTCCTTGAAGATGATCTAAAAATATTTTCCATTGGTACCCTAATTTTTAATAGCATCCCATTTAAAATTTCAGAGAAAAAACTTGCCTTTTTAGATCCTTACAATTCTAGAGATCGAAAACACTTGAAATTTGAAGCAGGAAACCATATGAAAATACCTAATCTAATGAAAAAAATTTATCTCAATCCAAATACAAGAAGACATGACTAAATATTTAAATCAAACATGTACATATCAGAGAACTAATTTAAATGGTTATGAAAACATACATAGAAGGATATCATACATGCAATGAAATCAAATCAAACATATATAGTTCAGATTTATCGTTATGAAAACCAACACACATGGATATATAAGAATCAAACAAAGTGTGCTCCAGATGCACGTCTCTGAAAATATATATGTATAAGTTCATAATGTATGTGTACATCTCAAACTAAGTGTGTCATAATGTACATATGGGACCACATGCGGTCGCAAAAGGCTATATATATACAATGGACTATATGAATCTACTGTTCACTAGGACCACCCATATGTACATCCATATATATATGTACATCCAGGTGGACTATGAATCTACTCATGAAACATCTTCCCTCTCTTCGCCCTGCTAGAAGTAGCACGTCCACGACCTGGGGATGTAGTGGAGGGAGATGCCACTACAGATTTCATCCATGTGGTCCTAGGTGTCTCTAAGCATGCCTGCAACCTAACCTGCACATTCATAAACAACAAGTTTTTAACACCCAAAATTTTAAAATACATTCAAAATTTAGAAACTTGTACAATTTAGTTAAAATGCATGTGAAATCTTACCACAATGTCATGATCCCTATCAATTTGTTGTTGATGCATCGCAGGGACAACAATAGACTCACGAGGGGTAAGCTACATACAAATAATTAATTTTCAAATTAAATATTTCACATATACATACAAAATTTGATATTGTAGATTTAAGTAATAAGAAATAATGAACCTCCAAAATTTAACAAATTTGAAAAATTGTACCTCAGTTAGTGGATCTGCAGATGCTATGGCAGTATCTACAGCAGCCTCCACAGTCTGCATATATGGAGGAGTCTCTCTAGCAGTCATAAGCTATACAAAAAACATGTACAAATCAATATTAAAATCTACATGACTGTGCACCACATAACAGAGGTCCAAAGCATGTAATCCACGTGAACTTCCAGTAATTAGAAACAAAGTGTAAAGAGATTTACTAACCTGCGTAAAACTCATGTGAGGCGTGCCAGTAGCCTCAGTTCCCAGAGCAGATGATGACCCGCCAGGCTCCTGTGTATAAAAGAGAAAAATATTAATATGTACAACATACACGTGAAACATTATAATAATAATCTAGTGCAATCAAATGAAATTAAAAATGTAAGTTTGTACAACTTGAAACTTACGTTTGAAACACGCCCAGCTGCAGTAGCTAGCATGTCGACGCCGGATGTTTCCTTCACCGGCTCTTGCTATTTAAAATAAAATAAAAAATTAGTTTTTTACATGTATGTACATGACGTACAATCAAATATATATATATATATATATATATATATCTCAAACATGTGAATTAAACTATTGTATATATATATATATTATATTTAAATTTATTTGAAATTTACCTGTGAAAGACCAATATCAGTGGCACCAGTTCCAAAAACATTCCCCAACATCTCATATATAGAAAAAAAATCCTGTGAACCAGCAAATGATGTCTCGCCCGCAGTGCATATGGCACCACATGACCACAGTGGTGTGGTGCACTAGAACTGGCACCTCCACCAACATCACCAGATGCAATCTGGTCACTATGTTGGGTCAGAGTGTCAGTGAGCTCCCTCAATGCATGCAATGTATCAATCTCCACAACCTCCTTCACTATAGGAGGGATAACTGAAGGTAGTGGGGGTTTTGGGGCATGGGGGATCCTAGGTTGACCTATGCGTGCACCAGGTCTACTCTGTGCAGAGCCACCTCCTCGACCAAAAAAGTCAGAAAAGTCAAAATAATTCGGGACCTCATTGAGCACGAACTCGCAATATAATTTCTTCAAAAAATAAAGAGGAACCTCATTGTTGTTGCATGGTGGATAATCAAAAACCATCCACCATCGGTCCCAAAAATTGTTTTTGATTCGGTCATCATGGCACCAATGGATTGGAAACCGTTTGCAAGTAACTGTAGGGGGGCATTGGTTCTAGGGTCGGTAAATAATGCACAAATGAGGTCTTTTCCAATTTTTTTGTCTTTTACGGCCGCATGGGATAGTTTATCCGCATACCACCGCCTACAGTCACCTCTAAACGTATTCCATCTGTGTATTTGGTTGGTTGCAAACTCGACTTCGCCAATCAATGTTTGCAATGTATTGGCTAAAGTCATGTGGGATGGATTTGTAGCATGATTTTGTCTTATAGTTTGAATTAGGTTCTCAATGACAATTTTATTTTCTCAGATTCTTCTAATGATATTATCTTGTGTTTCTACTGGCTCAGTGGGGACAGAAGGAGCCACAGGAGGCAAATCTATGTTTGGAGGAGGGTTTTGAAGAATGTTCGGAGGGTTTTGAGGAATGTTTGAGGAATGTTTTGATGGTTTGCATGATTTCGAGCTTGCCGACCAACTGATAAAACAAGAAAATTGTATACATAAACAAACATTTCAAAAAACCCATGAAAATGCAAAAAAACCTAAAATGCAAAAAAAAAAACCTAAAATTTAAAAAAATGATTACAATCGGGGACTTACCTCCTCGTCTTGGTGGCATGGTTGAATCTATCACTATCCAGAAGTCTGATGAGCAATTTTGAGGTGGTATTCAAAGCTCAAGTTAAAAACGTTTAGGAAAAATCATGGTTTGAAATGAAAAATGAGGAAAATAAGGAGTCGCGGGACTGTTAATTTTTGTCTCAAAGTTCCGCGATCGTGGTTTATAACCGATACATAAATTCTCATGGTTTTATAAACCACGATCGCATGGTTTTAGGTTCAGGTAATTACCGAACCTAGAATTCAGGAACCGTGATCGTCAAACCATGATCGCGGTTCCTTTATTTCAGGTTTTTATGTCCACGGAATTGTCTATAGTTGAAAACTTTATTTTACCCTGAAATCCTATGAGAAACATGTAAACATTTCTACCCATAATGGCTTGTAACAAATGTGGTCCATGAAAGATAGTAAGGGGGTAATTATCATTTACTCAAACCTAATTAAAATGTCTTAGGAAATCCACAAAGATGTGGATCTCCCCATTCTGTCTTTCTCATTGGCACGATGTTGGCTATCCATGGTAAGTGATGGATAGGGAAGATGATCCGAGCATCCTAAGTAACTTTTCAACTTCTTCTCTAATAGTTCTAGAGAATCTTATTCTTGGATTGTACTGACTTTGTTTTTTTATAGATGGCTTTTTCACATTAGTCGTGGTTGAGAGGGATGGAATGGTGAATAAATGTATGTGATTAGAAAGACTTGAGATCTTCATATGAATAAGTTAGCACATCAGAATACTTATTTAACAAAGTTGAAAAGTTTCTAAGTTCCTTTGGAAAACAACACTTACTGATGTTCACCATCATTGGTCGCTCACTTGTTCCAATGTTTACTTTTTTTATATTCGATAGAATATTTGGGTTGATCCCTAAAAGAATTATATGAATGATTCTTGTCGTGTTTAACAAAAAATCCTCCAGTGAAACCAATCCTTTCAGGAATTATAGGTGTTCCCTTCAATTGAACTTCACTCCAAACATCATCAAATTGATCACCTCTTGCACCATTATTGTCATCAGTTTTAAGTAAAATCCTATGGGAGGGCATCACTTCCTTCAAAATAAGTGTAGTCCTAAAATCACAAAATCTTGTGCAAGAATGAAATATATGACTCAATCATCATTTAACACCTGCTGAAATCTCTGAGTTATCAGACATGGTCTTGGATGGAAAACCATCTCCAATGAATACTTATGCTCACTAAAATTGGGATGTTGCTGGGAATCATTAGAGATGAAAAAATTGTCAATGAATCATGGATTATCTACTATTTTGATCACAACGGACTGATACCTGATATCAAACAATCAAAAGCTTTTGTACAATCCCCATACGCTCTATTTCTGTAATGGTAGAGAAGAGATTTTTTGACTTGGAAAAGTCTTTTACCTATTTTACAACAAGCTTCGCATCTCCTTATACTGCGATATTTTTTATACCCATCTCTTATAACAAACATGTAATCCAAGAAAAAAGGCCTCATATTCCATTGTGTTGTTAGTATTAGAGAATTGTAAATTATATGACAATGGAAATAAATATCCTTGTGGAGAAGACAAAACAACTTGATGCCTGAGATAATCGACAAGCAACTACCATCAAATTCCATATTCCAAACACTCATCAATGATTTCAGTTGGATTTCTTCAATGATGGGAAACTTTTCATCTCGCTTAGAACTCATAAAATAATTCTTGTTACCTTTCTGTCATAAAAAAGAACCCGTCCATTCTCCCTAAATTTGGAATAAAATATGTGCTTTTGGATCATCTTATTTCTAAACTTTATATTTCATTTTTAATTTAGGGAAAATATTCATGAACATTTCATTCCTTGACTGGTATTGAAGTAGATGACCAATCCATTTTTATTTCTCCTCCAACATCTTGAAAAAAAATTCTACTAATTCAAGCATATTATAGGTAGTCAACATTTAAGCCACCAAAATTTTTTCAGCTTTACTCACTTTAATCTAGAAAATGTCATTAGGAAATATCAAGTTGTGTATCTTTGATTCTACCAAGAAGAGGGACTTATTTTGTTTCCATTTAGTAGTCATTTCTTTAGGTGACCTATTTAATTCTCATTAACATAGTCAGGTTGCACTAAAGTTTTTTGCTGTTCTGTTTTGCATCTTGAGAAACTTTTTCTGTACTTTGGCATTGTCACATTTGGATGAGATGCACACATTCTGGCTCCTCAGGCCATCTTTTGTTCTCAAGGGTAATTTTCAAAAAACTATTTGCCAATTGGTATTAATTGAATAATTTTTTTTCATAATTTACTCAATTGTTGCTAGTGATTCAATAGGGAAACATAAAAAGGCTAAATCTTACTTGTGTGATGAACGGGAAAAAGCTAAGAGGTTATAAAATTTTTTTGCACAGGAGTAGGAAGTAAACCTTTAGAATTAGGTGATGCAATTGATCTTGAGATACTACCTTTGATAAATTTGACCAACTTATCAAATTGTTCAGGATGGGTTTGAAGATATTTTGACTCAAAAATATGAACCTTAGCTTTCTTTACATGATCAATGATATCAAAGGTAGAAGAGTAACTTTCAAGAGCATTCGAGACAATAACGATAGGTTGGTTATTTCTAGCATTGGAAGCAACAAGAGATTGAATTACTCTAGGAATAGAGGAGGTAGGTTTTTCATTACTATTTTTAGATGTAGGACTAGAAACATTATTTTTAGAAATGAGTAAGACTGCTTTGACTTACCCGGAATAGGATATGTCTTGAGAGGGGATGTTGATTCAGGCTTATTCTTAGCTGAATCCATGGATGTTCAGGAAGTGAATAACCTCTCTTGATTATTGTTTTTGGGGTTGTAAAGTCACCTTTTGGAGGTCCTCTTTCTCCTTCTTATGCATGCCCAAATTGATTTCTCTTTCTCAAGAGAGCTTTAAAGCATGTGAAAACAAAACAAGAGTGGTTATTCATGTAGGTATAGTCTCTTCATAATCAATCCTCAGATGAAGATGCATATTCAAAGAATCCAACTTCTGTGGAGCCTATCTCTTCAATGAGTAATCCACCTTCTTCCTCTTCTTCCTCCAAAAATAAAACTCTTCCTCATTTTCCTCATTTGAATGTGTCTCCCAAGTATAATTCATAGGTGGAGCTTCAAGTGCAAGCCTTTGAGGTGCACTAGAAATCTTATTTCAGTTCTAATTTTTATTTTGGATTTTGATAATTTTTCCTTGGTGTATCTTTATATGGAGTGCTCTAGGCGTGAGTTGTTTTTTGAGAGCAAGCGATTGGAAATTTTTTACACTAAAGGATCTAGTTCCAAAACTATAACTTCTGAGCCTTATCTTTGTTTGACCCTTTCCTAATGATTTTCTGAACATAATGAGGTCATATTCTACATCTATTAAAAGTTCTTGAGCCTCATCTAAGGTTTTGGGTTAAGATCTTCTCATAATGAATCCAACTTATAACAATTGAGCGTTCGTGAAGAATTTCAATGGTTATCTTTAGTAGGTCTTGTAGCTTCAGGAATTTTATAAATTAGTCCTATTGAACTTGGTAATGAAATATCCCTCATAGCCTCATTTGGTCTCTTCTTCAATTGGACCATTAGACCAATGTGCGAGAATCTTCAGGCTTATTTGAATCTAGCCTCAAACTTTGTCTTCATATGATTCCAGTTAGTGATTGACCTTCTTGGTAGATGATAGAACCAATCCACGTGACATTTTGCAGTGATTCCACAGAACAAGTAGACTGACACATCCTCATGTTCCACTCCCAACACACCACAGGTTGTGATATATGTAGAAATGTGTTCATCTGGGTGTTGTTTTCCATCTCCTCTGAACTTGGGGAAGTTATTCCTCGATCCTCTAGGAAACTCATGAAGTGGAGGAGGTAGAGCCAATGGGAGCCTTGTGTTTTATCCCCATGGTATAGGTGCAACCACTTTCTTCTTCTTCTTCTTCTTATTATTATGGAGGAATAATGATCTAATGGTGTTTCAACTAGTTCTTCAAGAGGCATCTTCAAGAGGAAAGTTTTGGCTTAAATTTAGGGAAGAATTATCACCCAACTTGTCTTGTTATCTAGACAATAGGAAGTCTAAAATCTATTTTTGTCATTGTCTCTTCGAATGCAGGATCAACAATGCTACTTATCTTGATCAACTTAGGTATATCTTATTTCTGGCTAGTTTTACTTAGAAGGTTAAATAGGAATGCAACCAAAAACACGGTGGATAAAATTTTTCAATGGGAGTACAACAAGGATTTTAAACATTCAGAAATGGTATTTTTGGTATTTTCTAGTTTTTTTAATTTTTATGGTTTTTATATGGGTACAAAAAATAAAAATGTGCCCCAAAATGGGTGCACAAAAAATTGTTGCAAAAATAATTTATTCACAGGATAAATTAGTATTTTTGTCAATGCTCCGAGACTAGGTCCCTCCTCTTGGGAATGGGGAGGCTCCCATTTATTAAATGCAAGAAATAATAAAATTTGTGGGTGGCCATTAGGCTAGGGATCACATAGGAGTACTCCACTAAACCTATGGAAAATTTCTTGTATGGAATACAAGGGAGGAATTTTCTTGAAAATAGGTAAAGGGGAGATAGGAAAATAGGGAGAGGGTTAAGTTTGTGAGTAGGCACTTGCAAATTTCACAAACATTAACCAGAGTAGGTCCACATTCAATAGGAAGAGAAAAATTTGTGTAAACAACAACAAGATTAACAAATCAAAGACACAAAGTTATATTGATTTATTCCTCAAAGACACAAAGTTCTTTCTTGGTTGTCCAAGATTACAAAGCTTGCATAGTTGGAAAGTAGGAAGTAGAAGAACATAGACAAGGAGATAGAAGAAAATAGTTTCTTTCTTGTAGTAGTAGGAGAACAAAATATAACCCTTTGGAATGGAGAATCCATCCCAATATATAGCCTTACAAAGTGTCTCTTCATCTCCCCCAAGTGAATTTTCATATTCCTACCACTTGTGACCTTTCATATTCCCATAGGAATAAAAATAAGTTCTTTTCTTATTTATGAAAAATAACTTTTACAATGCAAAATTAAAAGGTCACTCGAGTGAATAAGATGAAATAGCCAAAAATTACATTCCCAAAAAAGAATTAGAATGTAGAGAGAGAATACGAGAGAAGTGATCAATTTGAAGATGAAGAAGCTTTTGATGATGAAGAGATTGCTCTCAATGGACTCTATGGAAATGCTCCAAGGATGAAATATTTTCCCTTGACCTCTTTGTTGAACCAAGTTCGTTGTGAGTGCAACTTTCCATTTCTTGCGGGATGAAACATACTCCCAAAGCACTGATCTAAGTATTAGGAATACACCAAGGGATTTGCACTATGTGAACCATACTTTATGATCTCCTGGATATTAGATATGGAGCCTATAATCTCTGTACGAGGGATTCCAATGTATCCTCATTGAACGATAAATAGTCTCTTGTATCCTTTTGAACCAATTCTTGGAAGGAATTTATAAGTACCTCAAAGGATGAATGTTCAAAGTGGAAGGTGATCCAAGTTCTACACACTTTTACTTATTTCTTCTAAGATTTCAGATGCATGCTCCTCACAAGACTCGAGATCCTAAATTGCATCTTTCATCATTTCACACCTGGAATTCATTGTGTGTAACCACAAAGGAGACAAATTGTAAATTGAACACGTTATCTTATTAGATGTCAGATTGTGAACTTCTTACAAGGAGGAACTGTTGTCAATTACCAATGAATGTGTTACTTATAATTTCCCCCAATCAATCTATCACTCTGAATTCATTATATGACCACTGGGATGAATTGAGCCATCCATCTTGGAATGTCAACTTTTAGTCTTTCTCCCATCACCTTTTCAATCAAGACTATTTCATCTTGGAATTATGGCTCATGGAATTCACTTTGAGACCAAATTTTGGGAATCGATAAGGGATTCCATCCTTGTTTGAGCCATGATCCAAATACCAAACCTTAAAAATGTGAATACGCGCTTGCCCATTATTGAGAGGAAAATTATCGAGTGATGATCACCAAATTATTACTAGTGGGAATTTGTAGGAATTGAGAGATACCCTTTGGAGTGAGAACTTCCAGTAGTGAATTATCATATATGAATTGTCCTTAAATATAGGTCATAATGTTGAGCACAAGCTAGGACAAACTCTAAGCTTTGAATGGATAATGGTTATCTACTAGATATGAATATCCCACTTGAGAATATATTTTCCTCCAAAGGTTCACAGGGTTCTCTCAGCATCCTTATTTTTAGGTCCTCCAAATCCATGTTTGTCACATCACTATCACCTATATTGGGATACTCAATGTTTAATGTGGAAATTGTCTCCAAACTTGAGTATTTGATCTTCATGGTGATGAAAGCTAGTGAAATGGATGGGAGATGGATGGATATGAAAAATTTGACCAAAATCCCAACACTTACTATTTTTAGCAGGTCCCACCTTGGATGTCTATTTTTAGAAAGTTTCTCAAATTAGCACTTTTGAAGTGGTCTTGACATGAAAGGGGTGATGGTGACTCAGAAAGTGACTTACTTTCAAAACTTACTATTTTTAGTATGTGAGAACCTGGTAAAAATTACTATTTTTAGTGAGTGGTCTTTTGGATGTTGAAATGAGATGGGAATAGTCTTAAAAGTTTTGTTTTCACTATAGGATGCTTTGCTCCAAATTTCAGGGGTTTTTAATCACCATGTTTTTATAGATCTGAAAAGGTAAGTTTTATAGCTTGTATTTTTTTTCTAGCCATTAAAAATTATCTATGATACCATTAATGGAGGCAAGATTGGTACCAAAATAAATGTGTTTTTGCAAGAAAGGTGTTATTAAAATTTGACGAGATTCCGATGCGGGGTTTTTGAGTTATGAGAAAATATATTTTTTTTCAAGCATGGGGTTTTATATTCAATGGAAAATTTTAGTAGCAACAATAAGTTAACAACATGTATTTTGGAGTTTTGGGAGGGGAAAATATCACATTCAAATGTACAAAAATGGCTAAGTGTTGGATTTTTAACCCTTTCTCCCATTTTAGCACTTTAACTCACCATTAACCCAACATGGCTTAAACTTAGGTCAGTTGGGGTTAGAGGGTGAGTTACACCCATGAAAATAGGGGAGATTTGAGGTGAGGGATAGAATGGGGACACCAAATTTTTCACTTTGCATCAAGATTGTGACAAGTTTCACCATGTGGGAGCAAGTGAGGGATGGAGGGGCTAAAAATAGGCTCTCAAGAGTTGAGATGAGGTTTTGCATGTGACTGGGAAGTTAACTCCATGAGAGTTGGGTGCACAATTTTTTGTCCTAAATTATCCCCCTTGGATGTTGAGACAAAGAGAAAAGGTACAACAAGCTCAAAAAATGCGCCATGGTAGAGTTTCTCATGAGGGGTCAAATTGTCTAAAACATAAGTTTGACAAGTTCTCATAGCAGCCTCATGTTGTCACTTAAGTGATGAAAAACATATTATTCAATAAGGGAGAACACTTTTGTGTCCCCATTATCCCCTTTCACCAAGGGGGCTATGTTTGCAAGGTGCAAATGGGCTACAAATGAGGTCAAAAAGTGATGCCAACTCACTTAAGGGACACTTTTTGATGTCATGTATGCCCTTACAACATGAAAAATAGAACATGGGTGAATGCATGGGCTTATTTATGATGTCATCATGTCAACACAAAATAAAACATGAGAATGCTTATTCTACACCATGGGAGAAAAATTGGAGTTCCAAGGTCAAACCTTATATGATTTTGACTCCAAAAAACCTGATGAATCCATCCTACAATTTATAATACCTGATTCTTCCTTAGAATTTTTATTTTAGGCCTAGTCACCCTTTTGGCACAAAGAAACAACAATAATGACTGAAACTACCATGACGAGTAGTGAGGACTAGGATAAAAAATGATGTATCCACCATGTAGTAGACTCCAATGAAATATTTTTCAATTGACTATTTTTTTAGCTCCTTACTCCTCTTGAACTCTCAGAATCTTTATAACAAGGTTTACTTTCTCCATTGAAGATTACATTCCAAGCACCCGTAGTGACCCAGTCTTGCTTGAATGGATCCTAACACCACATGCCTCCATATATTTCCTTGAAACTACCATGGATAAATTCATTTATCCCTTACACAACCTCTAGATGGGTTGCAGGTACCTGTACATAAAGCTTTTGGAGGATGTTTCTGTTTGCTGCAATATGGCTAAAAATAACCATTTTAGTTGATTCAAGGAGCACTATTCCACCTTAGAGCTTAGTAACATCATGAAATCCACTTGGATATACCTCCATGCATATGAAAAACACTTGAAATCCATGTTAGTATGTTCCTCTTAGCTAGAATGAGGATGGGATAGTCTCAAAGAGGCTATATGAGTTGATAGGCAGGCTGGAGGAAGGGTTCACATTGACCAAGAAAGGGGATTTCACGTGGTGGGGTGGGTTTTCATGACTAAAATTTTAAGTTTTGCATGCCAAACATTTATCATGAAAACACATCTAATATTTAAGGTGACACTGTACTAGATCCCACATTGTTTCATGACATCAATCTAATTTTTGATGTTATTTTTATAAATTTGAAACTCTCATTCATGACATCATATACAGAGATATGAAATAAACTACTTGCGTTTCCTCCTAATAGATAGTTACACAAATATGTTTGCATTACTATTGCAGTCTCAACATCTACATTAAATCAACTTCAATATATTCATGAATTTTTTTTTATCAATTTGAATATGTAAAACACACCTAACTATAGTGATAAAACAACATGTTTATCACATGCTCTTTCCTCATGTATACACATTTTTCTTCATGTGTTTATCTTATTCTAAGCTGTGAAGATTGCGGTGTTTTTTAATGTAACCTTGTTTGTTGGTATTAATTTTTTTTTATCTTCTTTAGGAGTGAAACCAACCTTTATTATCTCACCTCAAAACATGTTATAAAATTTTGTTTGTAAAACACATCTTACAAAAATGACATACACAACATGTCTAGTATTTTACTTGTCTAGTGTTTCTGAGTTCCCTATCTCGATAAACCTTTTGGGTTTACCCCTTGAGTTTTGTGAGCTGGAAGTCCTTATTGGTATTGCTAAAAGCCTGGGAAAGCCAATATCCTTAGATCTGGTCACTAAGGCTAAATCTAGACTAACCCATGTCAGATTTTGTGTCAATATGGGTCAAGATGCTCCCTTAGAGAGTAATATCAAATTCTTGACTTTTAAATGGGTTTGGATGTAGAGATTTGATTATGAGCCATCTCCCTTTACTTGTAGAAAATGTAAGCATGTGGGTCATGATCAAAGAAATTTTCCTCTTCATAAGAAAAAAATTGATCCCTTTATCGGTCCACAAAAGATAATAATAAGGAGATAAAGGAATGGAGGCTGATTGGGAAAAATGGAAAATTTGTAGAGACAAAGGATCCTCTTAACATCCAAATGGTTTTCAAAGAATCAGATCCCTCAATCCATCATAACACCCCCTGTAAAGAACTGGTGGTCTCTGATTTCCCTAAAGTCAATGAAGCTGAAGATGAGAATGAAAAAATGAAAATCTGAACTTAAAAGAGTTTATCCCTGAAAAATAAGGGAAGGGACTATCCAAGTTTCAGAAGGTAACACTTATGCTCTACAAGTGGCATGTGGCCCTTTTCTAGATGAATTTTCTTCCATTGGTCAGAGACAAGAAGAACTATTACCCATGTCTAATGGTTTTGGAATTCTAGTGGACTATGTTGCTGATACTTACGATCTAGCAGTCTCTCCTTAGACCCCCCCGTTAGTAAATCTAAACCAATCACACGAAGTACCTCTAGAGCTGATGTTGGTAAGGACTCAACTCCTAAGTGTAGGAAAAGTAATAAGGAATTAAGGGAGTCTAACTCTAAGAGGGAAGTAGAAGATGACATTCAGGGTACTCTGGGGAAGTTGCTTCTCCGAATAAGAAATGTTAAATGATCCTCCTCTCTTGGAATATTAAGGGTTTGATAATCCCAGTAAACACATAATTGCTAAGTATCTTAGAGTTAAATCTAAACCGGATATTCTCATGCTCCAAGAAACCAAAATGAACATGGAAAAATTTAAAGAGGTAGGGAGACAAATTTGGAAAGAAAGACATTGGGAAGGATGTAGCTCCTCTGGAGCCTCAGGAGGTGTTGTCACTATGTGTGATCCTAGATTAGTGCATGGTGTTTTGATCCTTTCCTCCCTTGGCCATGTGGTAATGAGTTTCATAGAAATTATATCAAAAAAATCCTGGTATTTTTCTAACATTTATGCTCCCAATAAACTTAGTGAAAGAAAGAATTTATGGAAGGATCTCTCTAGCTTTAGACAACTGTTTAATGATAAATATTGGATAGTTGGAGGAGACTTCAATACCCCCCCTTTCCCCTGGTGAAAATATAGTGGTTTTGATCTCGTATTTTGAAAGTATGGAATATTTAGCTGACTTCCTAGCCATAAATGGTCTGTTTGATTTAGATTTGGAGGGATCCAAGTTCACTTGGGTAAACACATGGATGGGAATTGAGCTCATCCAGATAAGATTGGATAGATTTGTGGTGAATTATCTTTGTATGATCAATAAACTTTATTCTCTAAAAAATCTTCCCATAATTGGCTCAGATCATAATCCCATTCTTCTCGATTTGGGGATGAATCAACTGAAAAAACGCTAGGCCTTTCAGATTTGAAAAGATGTGGTTAGATCACTCAGATATTCACACCAAGATTCAAGAATGGTGGGATATCTAGGTTCATGGGGTTATTAGTTTCAGATTGTGTTTTTAAACTAAAGCACATCAAAAGTAATCTTAAAATATGGAACAATGAGACTTTTGGAAATATTTTCTAGGAAAAAATTTAGAATCACTGAAGATCTAAGAAATATTTAGAAACTTATGGAGAACATTGGTCTTAACCCGTTTCTCAAGGATCAAGAAAAAAAGTCTTGGCTGATTACCATGGAATTATAACTAAAGAATAGGTGTATTGGAGGCAAAAATCTAGGATTAAATGGCTTAAGGAGGGGGATAGGAATACTAAATTCTTCCATTTCTCTGCTACTTCTAGAGATAATATCCTAAATATTAATGAAATAAGAGGTGAAAATGGGGATCCTTTATGGATAGTAAGGACATCAATGCCTCTATAATAAATTACTTCAAGGAGCTTTTCAAATAGGGGCAGAGTTCTCAGAAGAGTTGGTTCAGAATAAAGTCTTGGATATTTTCCAAAATGTTATCACCCCTCTTGAAAATAGAGATATTTTAAGGAGCCCCTCGGAGGAGGAAATCCATTTTGTGATCTTTTATATGGAACCTGATAAATCTTTAGGGTTGGATGGCTTCCCTGCCCTTTTCTTTCAAAAAAATTCTAGAAGGTGATAAAATACGAGGTCATTGAAATGGTCAAAGATTTTTTCAACAATGATCATCTCTTGAGGAAAATGAATAACACTTTTCTTTTCCTAGTGCCAAAAATTTTTGGGGCCAAGGAGGTTAAGGATTTCAGACCTATAAGCATGTGCAACACCAACTATAAAATTCTGACTAAAATCATAGCTGGGAGGATTCAGATGGTTCTTCCTAACTTTATCTCTGGGAATCAGGGGGATTTTGTTCCATGAAGGAAAATTATTGATATCATTATTGTGATTCAAGAAGCCATCCACTCCATTGAAAGTTCTGGAAGATCAGCTATGTTTCTTCAATTGGATATACATAAAGCCTTTGATAGGATAACATGGTCTTTCTTGCAGGCCATCCTGCTAAAGGTGGGTTTTGATAACTTTCTTGTTACTATGATTATGACATGCATTTCCACTGCCAGTTTCTAAGTTTTGGTCAGTGGAAAATAGGAAGGTTTCTTCCAAGCTGGTAGAGGGATGAGACAAGGTGATCCTCTTTCACCTTTCCTTTATGTCATAATCGCTGAATCCCCGAGTAGAATTTTTCAACTTTCCCTGGTTTCCAACTATATCCATGGTGTTAAAATCTCTAATGGTCTTCCCTCTATCTGTCTCAATCAGTTTGTGGATGATAGATTTATGATGGGTAAGGCCTTTGACCATAAGGCCTCAAATTTTAAGGTGGTTCTTAATGATTATGAACAGGTTTCTAGATAGATGGTTAATTTCCATAAAAGTTTTGTTTTTTATTAATGTGGAGAATCATGTTCAAGCTAGATTAGCTTGCATCTTGGGATGTAGGATTAAGCATTTTCTAGATTCTTACCTGGGTATGCCCCTAATCCATAAGAAGCCGGATCTCATGGTTTGGAATGCTCTGCTGGAAAGAGTTAATAGTAAACTCTCATCTTAGAAGGGTCTCTTTCTCTCTCAAGCTGGAAAGATTCAACTGCTTCAAAGCTCCCTTCAAGGCATTCCCATTTATGTGATGTCTCTTTTCATGCTCCCTGCTAAAATTAAGGAAGCCTTAGAGAAAATCCAGAAGGGGTTCCTTTGGATGGGAGCTAATGAGAAGTTTGAATTCCCTCTTATGTCCTGGGATAAAGTTTCTAAACCTAAGCTATGTGGAGGATTGGGGTTAAAAAAATATTTCTCTTATGAATGAGACCTTAATTGTCAAGGATGGATTGACGATTGCTAGAGAGGAAGGTATTTGGGTGCAGAGATGAAATACTTATGGAATATAGGTAGAATGGAATCCTTTTTTAATCAAAATAACCTCCCTAGAAGGTCTCCTTCATGGAATTCCTTTGTGGCCTCTAAATAAATCTTAACCAAAGGTACTATATGGTTAATTGGAAAGGGCTCTAGAATAATTTTTTGGTACGATAATTGGATTGAGGATTCCCCCTTAGCTAACTTGGATATCTAGAAAGAAGTTTCTCAGTACTATAAGGAATCAAGAAAAGTTTGGATTCAGGACTTTTGGATCCAAGAGAGATTCTATCAGATGGAAAAGCATTGAGCCTCCTCTGGATTTTGACGGTGACATCCAACCATTCTGGGACCTCAATAATAAACCAAGGGATTTCCACATCCCCATGTTCCAAACCAAGGAGGATTACATCAAATGGAAAGAAGAAGAAGAATATGGAATTTTCTCAGTTAAATCAGCCTATATGTTAAATTTTAGGACTGACTTGCATAGGGACTATTGGGGTAAACTCTGGGTGAAGGATCTCACCCCAAAGATTAATATCTTTTTCTGGCTAGCTGCCCAGAATAAAATCCTAACTATAGACAATCTCAGGAAAAGGGGAATGAAGATTCCAAATAGATGTTCTCTTTGTAAGAAAGAGGAGGAAAATGTCATCCATCTCCTCCTTTATTGCTCCTTCTCCCATGAAGTCTTTTCTTCTATTTTGGATCTGTTCAATATCTAATGGATCCTACCCTTGTCAATTAAAGACTATTATTTTCAATGGGAGAGTCCTTTACATTTTCACATCTTGATCTGGGCCTAGAATATTGCCCTCCCTCATTTTTTGGGGGGTTTATGGAAGACCAGAAATGATGGTATCATCTGTGATCAAAAAATCTCTTCTCTTGAAAGTTAGAATAAATTTTTTGAATGCCATAAAGGAAAAACATTAAATTCTTTAAGGGAAAAGTCAAGAAACCCTGCCCGAAAAGTGAGTAGCCAGTTCTTGACAAGTTCACCCTTGGATCGGTGGAATTACACATACCTAAAAAGAATTCTAGTTAGATTAGGCTTGGGGGAAATGTTGTTAAGTTAAATTTTGATGGAGCTTCAAAAGGGAATCCAGGTCCTACTAGAGGAGGGGGAATTCTAAGAAACAGTGAAGGAGATTGGTTGTTTGCCTACGCGGGTCTGTTAGGTCGACAAACCAACAACATGGTGGAAGTTAGAGCTCTTCTTTGGGGGGATTTATTGGATAAAGAAAAAGGATTCAAGGACATCTAGATTGAAGGTGACTCTCTTCTCTTCTCTTAATTAATGCCCTCAATAATCAAGGCTCCATTAATTGGACCATAAGAAATATCCTCACTGATTTGAAATAAACTTCAAATTTTTTTGATAGCATTTCTTATAATCATACCCTACGTCAAGGAAACAAATGTGCGGATAAGATGGCCAATTATGGAATCACTTGTAATGATTATAAGATCTAGTGTAAAGTTGATAAATTACCGAAGGGCATTAATGAGACCATTAGTAGAGATAGAGGGCACTAAGTTTTATAATGTTGGCACGAGTGAGCCCTGTGGTGGCAACAACTTACTTAATATCTTATTCTCCATGATTTCTGTTAGTGTAAAAGAGGGTATTTTTTTGAAAATTAGTAGCAAACAGAAGAATTTCAGTCTTGTGAAGATGGGGTTGATAGGATTAGAGTTGAACCTGCTAGCACAAGCATTGAAGCTTTTAATCAGCCTCTTTGGAACAAGCTTAGGATTGGGGTTTCAGTAATTTCATTAAATTACATGGTCATGACCCCTCCTTGTCTAAGGATTTTGGAAAATATTGGAAAGAGGATAAGTTTGAGGTAAGAGGGATGGAAATTGTGGTTTCCGAGTCCACCATCGCCCTGGTGACGAACATGAAAATGGATGATCTTTAAAATTTTAAGGAGAGAACCTACAAAGACAATGAAATTGAGTTATTCTTCGTTAGTAAGGAAATATGCTATTTCTTTACGGATGGTATTGCTAGGTTGTGTATTCTAGGTATTTGGAGAGATGTGTGCCTTCAAATCATGAAGTACATCACTCTGGAAGGAAAATACTAAAAAATATATACCCACCATATGACCCTTCTGAATATGTTCTGCCACAAGGTCATGGTGAGCATCCCCTTCTTTTTGTTTATGTCTCTGACTAACTCTTTGATGGCTTTCCAATAGGAGAAAGCAGAGATGCCTCTATATGAAGGGCTCATACTTTTGTTGTTTGAAAGTTGGAAACATGTTTTGTCCTTTTCCTTGAAAAAATAAGGTGGATGAGGATGACCTCACTCTCACGGAATGCCTTACATATATGAAGGATGAGAAATGCAAAAATGTGGGGGAGGATTCTGGTAAATAAATGGGTGAGGATGGTCGTGAGGAAGTGAACACCTCGAGAAAGAGAAATTGGGATGGTAATTTAAAGGGTTTCAAGGATTTGAGCAGAAAGGTCCAGTACTTAGAAGGGATGCTTGAGGCGATTGAAGAAACCAATTCCAGTCAAAGGGAAACAATGTTGGATATCATTAACGCTTCTAAGAAAACTGTCTTTGCTCAGGTGAAGTACAAGTAGAAGTTTCAAGAGTTGGAGGACCAAGTCAAAAAGATGAGTGACAAGATGGAAGGGATGGAGGAGGGCACTAAAAGAAGGAACTTTAACTTGCACATCAGTATCTCTAAGGATGATTTGGAGGAAGATATTAATGATAAAAATGTTGACAAAGACAATCACGATGGTAGTAGTGAGGGATCTCCAAAAATTAACTAGTTTTTCTAGACTGTTGGTAGAATTTTGTCGAACTTCTATTGTTTTGTAATTTTGGAGACTGTTTCTCCTTCTCTCTAGTTTTCTCACTTTCGTACAAAGTTTCTCTCCCCATATTTTGGAGTGAAAAAACCCCATATTTTCTCTCCCTCAAATGTGTTATCAATTTACATTTGTGAAACACGCCATATAATAGTGATAAAAACAATGCATTTACTACATATTTTTTCTCCTCATAGATGCACTCTATATCTCCCAAATTTCACTTCTTTCCCCTAACAAAAATTGCAATGTTATCACTATGTATTTTTTCTATTACACTAAATTATTCTACATTTGGAGTGAAAAACTCCACATTTTATATCCTCAAAAAATGTTATCAACTCATATTTTTGAAACTCACCTTAAGAAATGATAAACTTGGTGTGTTTATCACAATCTAAACTAATTTCTAGGGTGGCCCAAAGACCGGGGATCACACATGAATACTTCCCTAAACCTGTGGAAATTTCTTGTATGGAATACAAGGGAGGAAAATTGCTTAGTGAGGGAGATAGGAGAGGGAAATAGGAGGGGGATTTTAATCAACAAATAGCATAGTTGAGTTCATTGCATTAAAATCAAAACATTTCACTTGCATCAATGAGAAGAAACCATTCACAAAGAAAGAGGAACAATCAACAAGAAACACAAAGTTTTATTGCATCATGTTGCACAATTTACAATGCTCATGGAGTACAAGTTGAGATGGAGATAGAATAACAATAGACAATAAACAGAAAATGAAGGCACTTGTTTCTAGAAAGACAACGATAGCTAGTAAACAAGAATAACTATCCCTTTACAATGAGGAGGTCATCTCTCCTTTTATAGCTTTACAATCCATCTCTTCATCTACCCCCCACATGAATTTTCATATTCCCATTACAAGTGACTTTTCAAATGCCATTAGGAAAGACAAAATAAGTCCCCTTTTTATAATTGCAAAAGGGACTTTTACATTGCATAAATATTACATAGTCACTTTAATGAATAAGACAAAAAGTCATCATTACACACAATGAAGAATTAGAAGGAAGGGAGTAGAAGAAGAGTGAGAATAGAAGAAGGAGAAAGAGAATGGAGAAGGATGAAGTAGCTCTGCTACTTGATGAAGACCCCTCCTATGATGAATATTTCACCTTTGATGCCTCATGTGGAAATTCAATTGGCTTGAACTCAAGTCCTTTCACCTCTCTGAAAAAACAAACAACTACTGGTGTGATCTTCTCTGACTGAGGAATGCTCACATACTCCAATGTGTTGATCCAAGCCTCTGGAATGTGGCTTAGCTTCTTGCACTCAGTGAACCAACTTTTGTGATCTCAAGAAATGTTTGAAATAGAACCACAGATTGTTGTGAGTGACTCCAGGGTGTCTTCATTGAAAGAGAAAGGATCTCCTACCTCTTTCCAAACCATTTCTTGAAAAGGAGTCATGAGCTCTCCCAAGGATGTGTTTTCATTGATATGAGGGGCTTGGATATCTTCTACACATTTTCTTAGATCTTCAAGAATTCCTTGAGCATTGTTCTCGCATTCCTCAAGCTTTATCAAATAATCTTTTCAATGCATCACACCTTACAGCCATGGTGTGGAACCAAATAGGGGATAAGTTCTCAGTTGGGTCCATGAACACATTTTTTCTTATCAAGAATGAGGTGTCAAGAATCCCCATTTCAGAGGTTAGTGGGAGAACACTATCCCATATCATATTTTATTTTTCCATTTCCACCCTGGTGCCTTTGATTCTTGAGATGGTGCCTGAGACAAAGAAAAATAGAGAGAGGACCTCAGGAAAAAGCACATTCCCTTTTTCAATGATTTTCCCCACCCACTTGTCATTTTCTCTCCCCTGCATTGTGAATCCTTGGGCTTTCTTGAGGGCCTGAGGTCGAAGTTGTTGAGGGGTGAGACCACCTCAAGTAGAGGTAAGGATGATGATCCTATGGTCCAAGAATGACTATAAATATGAAGACATGGTACTCACATGTTCCTCCTTTTGATCTATGGTTCTTTTGTATTCTTCATTCCACTCCAATATCTGAGTTGAGACTCCTTGAAAAGATGAGTGTCAACCTCATGTGTAGCTTGACCAAGTGATACTTTGGTCATCTCATAGTCATTTGGAGTCATTTCTTCCAAAGGATTTTTCACCTTGGGTCTTGCAACTTCTACAAACTGAGCTCTAGAAGCCTCAGTGTAGAATCTTGAAGTAGTTTGTCTTTCCTTGACTTCTTGGATTTCATGTACTTCTAGATGGCCTCAAAGTTTGGTGTTGCAACTTGTTGCACCATTCTTGATTCTCCATCGAGAAAGTCACAGACCCATGGGAATGGATCCCATGGTGTGGAAAATATGTTATGAAGCTCATGTGCCTATTGTGGGAACATGATTTCTCATTGTGAGTTGATTCAACTGCCTCAAATGAGACACTTGGCTCTACTTGATGCACAAGATACTGAGAGGGGTCAATCTCTCCTTGTTCCAACTCTTCAATTTGTTTTTCCTTTTCAACTTGTTCCTCCTCTTCAACCTATTCCTCCCTAGCCTTAGCTTTCTTGCAAGACTCTGTGGAAGATGGGACTTCAGTGCTCTTTATTTCTGTCACCTTCCACTTGTATGTTTTCTCAGAATGGGATGAACCAGCAGCTCTCTCAAACTCCTTGAGAGATGATGAGTGTGATAGTTATCTAAGTAAGGTTGAAGTGGTGCCTTCTCCCTTACTAGAAGCTTTCTTTCTTTTGAACCACTCTTTCAATATTTGAATCACCACTTTGGTCCATTCCTTGATATCTCCATCTTCACGAACACTCCATGAGGGAAGAGGAAGGGGAGATGATTTCACTTCCTCGTACTCTGGATCAAACAACTCAGAACCATCTTCTTGAACTCCTCCAGTGAACCAATCAAACCCGAATGTTTCCATCTCATCCACAGTCATCCTCATGTAGTCTCTTTCCCTGACTTCAAGATCATCCACACAATTTGCCCAATAGTTTTCCAATTGGGGAATGTGATGCAATCTAAGAACATTAAAATAATCATAGTATTTCCTTATGTCAAAGTTGGGCCTAGGAGCATATGCAAATAGGTGAAATGTAGCCATAGAGGTCTCGATGTTTATGGAATCCACTACACCCTTGCACAATAATACACCGAGTGAGATGGGGAATGAGATTCCTTTCTTCCTTGAACTCTTGCACTTGAGATGCACCTGGGAAATTTTCCTGCAGAGCTCTATCATGATGATCTTATCACTAGGGTACTTAGGTATCCTGAGTGGAGCAAGGTCAAAACCACTCACCCTGATGTAGGTGAAGGTGTGAAACTGTGTGAAGTGACACCCATACTTCTCAATCAACTTAGTTTCCTGAGGAGAGATTCTTCTTTCAGGATTTCCTTCAAGGATTCGGATGATGAACATGGTGAATGCATCATTCACCCATGTGAAATGGGAATTTCTTTCCTTGAAGGTGATCTTCTTGTACTCATTAAAGGCAAGATCTCTCTAAGGAACATTCTGAGAAATGGAAAATCCTCTGTATGGTCTAGTGTATGCGAGGGCATATACACCAGATAGGAGGTCATTGTGAATCTCTTGGTGGTGAACAATTGCATCAGCTACTGGTGGAGATTGTCACTGATGATCTGGCCCCAATCTATCATTTGATTTCCCTCCATGATTGTGAGCATGAACTGGGCCATCCAGTCCTGGAAGTCCTTGGTGTGTTCTTCGCCCATTACTCTTCTTAGCAAGACAATGGCATCTGAGTAAGCTTTGTGAAACTCACTCCTTGATAGTGATTTTGGAAGCCTTGATGGTTTTCTCCAAGTTTCAACCAGGAGCCAACCACAATCCCTTGCAAATAGGAGTCTTTTTGAGCCATTGTTGAGTTGTAAACCTTTTTGTGATTATCACCATTTTTCTCTGAGTTAGAATTTTCAGGCAACTTGAGATTCCCTTCGGATTCAGGACCACCAACAGTGAGTTGTCATCCACAGTGATTGTTCAGGAGGCAGGGTCATAGTGTTTAGCACAGGCCAAGACCAATTCGGTGCTTTGGACTGAGAGTGGATGACCTCCTACTCTGAAAATTCCACTAGAAACAATATTTTCTTCCACAGGTTCTCTGACTTCATTCATCATCTGATTTCTCATTTCTTCCAGATCCAGGTGGGCAACATCATTGTCTCCTACCAGTGGATATTCAGTGGACAAAGTGGAAATGGGCTCATATCTGACATATTTGATCTTCATGGTTTCCTAGAATAGTGATGGAATGATGAGATGAGGGTGTGTGTAAAATTTGGGTTTGATCTAAACACTTACTATTTTTAGTAAGTGACACCTCACCTTGACCTGCTAAATTTAGCCAATTTTTCTCAGTTTCCCAATTTCCAGTTTTGGAGTCCCAAACTTGAGGTTTGCACTGAGGGTTTTGGATGCTTGATTGTTTGATATCAGACTTGTTATTTTTAGTAAGGTGCAGAGGAAAAATTACTAAAAATATAATTTGGTTATGTGGTTATTGGATTGGAATGAAAATTGTCTTGTTGGATTAGGAATTTCACCATGAGTTCTTGCTCCAATTTTTAGGTGATTTTCTCCTCCTTAGGATCTCTCAGAATCTGAAAAGGAAACTTTTTTGGGTAGATATGAATAGGTGGGTGCTATGAAAAAACATAGGATCAATGGGGATGAGTCTTGGATCTTCTTAAAGGCGTTTTCAAGAGGAGTGCTCAGACAAAATTTCATGAAAAATGAAATTAAAATGAGGGAGATATGAGCATTTTTTCCATTTTGGGTATGGGGTTTCTTAGCAAATCAGAGCATGAACAGGTGTAAACAAAATGGAGGGAAGGGGAGTTATGAAAAATGGCTCCAAAATGCTAATTCATTTAAATATTCAAATTAAAATGGTTAAGCCAAACCCACCTTTAACCCACTTGCACATCACACACTAACGCGGGTTGAGAGAGGGTTAAGACTTTCCAAATGGGTCTGTGAGCCTCTATTAAACCTTAAAACATTTGGTAAGTGGTGTAATGGTGAAAATGTGCAATCAATCCTTGAAAAGTGTGCCATGGGGTCAGCTCAACATGGAGAGGGGGACTAGTTGTGTAAATGGTGTGAGTTGTTGACAATTTCCTAGTGAGCAAGTTGAGTGTTTGAAGTGTCGAGAGAGAGAGAGGATTGCAAGGGATCACACTTTTTTGCACTTGATGCACTTTTTCACTAGGTGAAAATGTGAAATCATCATTAGTTGAAAAGTGTGCCATGGGTCAGGTTTTCATGAGGAGGGGGGGAGAGGTGTGAGGTGAAAACACACCTAACCATGCAAGATGATGTCACTTAAGTGACGAAACACTTCATCCTCCTTGGGGTCACACTTTTTTGCACCCATTGAAATTTTCACCAGGAAAAGGTAAATCAGGATCCTAAAAGTGCACCAAGGGTTGCTGGAACATGAGGATGGGGCCAAGATTGCATGTGAGTGCATAACACTTTCCTAACACCAAAGATGTCACTTAAGTGACAAAAACTTCAAACTTAACATCATCTCCTCCATTGGGGTCACACTTTTTTGCACCACATGCACCTTTACATGAAGTGAAAAGGTGAAAAATTTCATCCAAGGTTGAAAGTGTGCGACCTGGACACTTATAGTAAGCCCACCTTCACCAACAACTGCCAAAAATAGACCTTAGAGAGTGAATCTTTGCCCCCGGAGCTTCCCTAAGAGTTTCATGGGAAAAATTTATATTATTTTGACTATAAAATACCTTATGAGATCAATGGTACCATTTTCAGGAGCCAATTCTTCCTGAAATTCAAAATTTACCCCCCTTTTTTTATTTTGGTCAAGCCTGTGCTCCGGAAGGTCAAACTGCCACTGAAGAGAAACTTGCATTTTTGTCTAACTTATCACATGGGACATGTATAAGGTTGAATTATATTCAATTTTATTTTTGAATCAGGTCCCAAATCCCTTTGGAACTCCTAGAATGCTCATTTGAATCTCCACCAGGATCGAGGATCTTCACTTGCACTATCGGGCCAATATCTCAAAATCTTGATAACAGAATCTCCTAAAACTTTTTGCAATGTGAATTAGGATTTTTATATTTCCAATGAGTATTTTTTAACTTTAAAAAATTACCCAATGCTCCCTCACCATCTAGAACAAGCTCACTAGCTTTTTCACTCCTTTCATTTCCCTGCACCGTGCTACAAGTAGCCTGGTGTTGCACAACTTGTTCCTAAACTAAGTTTACAATGTAAAAATTCCCTAAAATACCTCCAATGATATCATAGATAAGTCACACACTGCTTGGATGCATTATATCTTCTTTATTCATCTCTAGAGGATGTTCATTAGGTGTCAAAGTCCTGAAAATAGGCCTTTTTAGGCCTCCGAGAGCAGTTCCTTCAAAGTGGATCACAATGAACCCATGAATTTCTTCCCACCAACTTACCTACACATGAAACACACTTTAAAAATCTAGTTATCACATCCCTCTCAGCCATGATGGGGTTTACATAGTCAGCAATTGGTCGGAGGGCAGGTTTACATTACCCGGTTCAGGGATTTTTTAGTGTGGGCTTAGTTGTCATGGAATTTTTTTCAATTTTTCCATTTTCTCATCCTAGATGCAATTTTTGGCTCCCACATTTCACTTCTTCCACCTTTCCAATGAATATAGTGCTCTTGATATGTTTTTTTATTAGCCTAGGTTTTTCTTTGTTTGGAGTGAAATAACCCCACATTTTCTCTCCCCAAAACATGTTATCAACACACATTCATGAAACACGCCATATAAAAATGATAAAAAAAATGTGTTTTCCAACTTGATTTTATCCTTATGGATGAAATCTTTGTTTCCCACTTTTCACGTCTTCCCCTGGAAACAACTGCCGTATTCTTGTTATGTAATTTCTATTTTTTATTACATTAAGTTATTTTACATTTGGAGTGAAATAACCATGTATTTAATCTCTTCAAAACATGATATCGACTCATATTTGTAAAACTCACCTCGAGTAGTGATAAACACAATGTGTCTATTATATACACCATATTTTTAAAGCTTGCTAAACATTTATTTTTTGTAGAGGATGTTGATGCATTCTCCTCCTGAGTGGGTGCCTTAAGGGGCCTACCAAGATTGGGGTGTGATTAGGCTTGTTCAAATGGGATACACCACAACATCTCAGAGATGTCACTATTAGCCTTAGTCACCCTTACTTGCCTCATTTCTTCCATTTGTTCACAAATTGCACTCATTATGTCCACTTATCCCATCATGTCTAATTTATTCTTATTATTACACATTATTATACTTACTTTCGGTCATCCTCGACCTTCATCATTCATCACCATTTATTCCTTGACCTCCATTCCTCATAGTTTCATCCCTTTACCTTAGGTTTCCCCCAAGGCCGATGCCATCGCTCATGGGCGATGGAATCTACTTTGGATTTTTCATAGTTGATGCCATCACCCATAGGTGATGGTGCCAGGTATATATGCCCGACCTTTCACTTAGGAGAACCACCACTTTGCAAACACTTGCTTACATACAAATTGCACATGATCTACTATGCTACTTACACTATTTCACACTTCTTAGCTGATTTTGGAGTCTTGGAGATTTCCTCTGTTGCATTTGGGTCACCAATAGTGAGTTAAGAGTGGAGATATTCTTGTTGAGATTTCCTCCTCTCCACCCATAGACGATTCTCTTAGTGTTGTTGTCTCCAAGGAGGATTATGCATCAACAGTCACACACATGGTGCAAGTAAGTATTTCTAACTCTCTTTAGTCTCATATTTTGTATGTATGTACATGTGGTTGCTAGTGATTCATTGGGGCTATAAATTAGATAGATGTATGTTTGCTTTGGTTTTATCATACATTGTATTACTATTATTATGCCCCATGGCTTTATCCACCTCTTGGCTCTTTTATCTCTCTATTTCAGAATCCTAATAGGATACCTCTCTTTATCTTGGTTGCAAGATTTGGAAACCTACAACTAACATAGGGTTAGGACTACTATCCTCTAGATTTATAACACTAGTGCTCCTTGAGCACCTTTGTATCTACACGGTGTAGATGATATCTTAGATAGGATCCCTACATTTGATAACCAAAATTGGAACCTCTCTTTTACCTGTCATACACTCTGGTGAACTTGACATGAATCTTAATCTACCTCATATTAGGTCAGATTCACTCTCCTTTTATTTTTCTTACTATTCTAAAAACCATCGGCCCCGCTATAAACTTAGATTTATGGTTGATCTAGTAACTATCAATTAATAAGTATTAACATGTCTGCACCAGCATCCCCTATGCATCCCTATATGGAAAAATGATTTTTGTTTCATCCTTCACCATGTATCCTCTCAGGATCTTCTTAGTTGGAATCAATCCCTTTATATTTCCCTCTAGGTTGCTCCTTCATCCCTTAACCTTATCTTGGAGGCTTCCATTTATTGTGGATATCTTCCTGGAACTTCACAGATTGATGCCATCATCCATAATTTTGTTCCAGGGCCAATGATTGTATCTACACCCTCACTCCTCTCGACTAACACCATTCGGCCCCTGTGCATTAGCACAACCGATCTCGTAGAGAAAACATTCATATAATTAAATGCAATGTAGTAGATATATTAGGGATTGATCCTCATTAAAGTCAATAAGAATATGATACAATAACGAGATCTATATGCCCAATAAATGTGAGGAACTAGATCAAAGTTTCCCAAGGCATAGGTCCTATGGAAGTAATGACTCTATAAACTCATTCTAAACCCATAGATCACAACAAGAACCTACTACAAGTAGATATTCTCCTAACTAGTATCCAAAACACCAGTCGAAAATTAATAACACTTAATGATTCTTCATATAGTGGCCCTAACCAACCAATTAATTCTAATCTATTGATTATACAATTGTTGGATCAAGTGGACACCATACAATCGTCCAATACTTTTAACATGTTCCAATTACAAAACCAAATCCTACAAATAGCTTCTCAACCAACTCAAATCTTCACAAACCATAACCAAACTTCAACACCTTCCATCACCTTTAGATGCTAATGGGAATCCCATCCCCCCCCCTCTTTAATTCAAAATAAAGTTCTAAAAACATTACAAAATGAACCCCTAGCTCCCTACATAGCTTCTATGGATATAGGGGGATATCTCCCACCATCTCTTATGATGGATATACTGATCCAACCATTTATCTTAAGAAATTTGGAAACATTTATAATGAATGGATTCAAACCAAATTCTATTCTACAACCAAGATACTTGTGAAAACCTTTGTAGGAGATGAATTTATAATGGTACAATCAACTCCCTTCAAATTCTATTATCAATTTAGAGAGCTTGGTCCAAGCCTTAGTGAAGGAGTTTCAAAAACATGACCTGCCTGAGAATACATTTCAAAACTTCATTAACCTCCAATAATCTCCAATATGAATCAGCCCATGATTTCATCAAGCAATGGAAGCTCTTATCGAATTGGGCTGCCACCGCCCTGACGATCAAAACCTCTGTCAACTCTTCTTTAAGGCACTTGTTCCTAAACTCCAATATAAGTTTTGATCCTTCTCTCCCACCACACTCCAAGAGGCTATTGAGCAGGCCAATGTGGTAAGATTACTTCATGTGAGAATTCAAACGGCCACCCAAGCCTTCAAATACCTTCAAATCTACGTCTAATTCCATTAACCCTCAAGTCCTTTCTAAAGGAGAAACTATTTTGCATTCTACTTCGAACCATGGCAACCAAAGCATCATTTCCCATAATCCTCACCACCCACCTTTGTCGCACGGAGAATTATTGCAACTTCTCCCTATGCCTCGACTCTTTTCTTCTAACAAACAACCCTCAGCTTCCTTCAATCCTGACCTCTTTTATTGGTGGCATGCCACTATTGGCCACTCACATGATGACTGTCGGGATCTCAAGAAAGCGGCCCTTGACTTCTTCCTTGGACTTCATTTTGACACTAATGCCATCATCCAAGAACACCATGAGAAATATCAATCACTCCTACAAGCTCACGAATAACTTCAATTGAGGACCAACTGTAATAAGGAGTCCTTGAACCATTTCATAGGCACGGTTGAAGGATCTTATGACTATAACTACCTCAATTCTCAATATGTCAATGCGGCTAAAGTCAACAATTGATGCAAGCCCATGTACATAAGGACCTCGTTCAAAAACCCTAAAAACCTTCCCCCAATTGCCAAAAATTCGCTAATACCTCTCACAAGAAACCAAATGACGAGCCCGTTCCTTCAGTTGAGCTTTATCCAAAATCGGTGATGGAGGATGTATCACAAAATCTATCCCACCACCCTCAGCTAAGGTTTCCCAGACCTATATAACCCCCCAACCGTAGGATCACTCCCCTCATCTCATTTGCCCAAATATCATTACGACACCTATCCTAGACCGTAATGGAATTTTCTAGACGAGCTTAATTCCATGAGTTGCAAGATACCTTTAATGGAGCTTATGCATACCTCTCCACAACATCGAAAATTCCTCATGCAACAACTTTATTGCTTGGAGGACGCTTTTGATGAAATGGAGGATTCTTCTCTCACCCCACCAAACCTTGAAATTCATAACATCGAAACATCTCCTCCTCCATCACACACTAAAACCATTGCTATCAAATTTTTTGAAACATGACATGATTAATGATGAGATATTGTTCTGTTTGTTGATGATCCTTCACTCCTTATCAATGTCATCATTCATGATACACATGTACGACACAGTATTAGTGGACAAAGGCTCTAGAATTAATGTTGTTTCTTTCTCTCTCATTCAAAACTTGGGATTCTCTGTTGACAACCTTAAACACACCTGACTTACCTTTTATGGGTTTGATAAAACCCATAAAAAAGTACTCTTGGGTGCATTTGGCTTTCCAATCATAGTAGGCCCAAAGATGATCCACACCAAGCTCATGGTACTTAATCATGCGACATTTCTTATAATCTCTTGCTTGGTCACCCTTAGACACATCACATGCGTGCAATTCGCCTCTTTAGGGTACCAATGTATCAAATTCAACCATAATAATTAAAGGTATAGGCATGAAACTAATCCCAATCCTTGGGACATACCCATACCTTTTCCTGAAAAACCTTTCCACATTCCCACCATCCACTACCATTCCTAATATCCCATATCCTTGAGTTTTATGATATAGATCTGAATTTAGGTCACCTTAGCTAACTCAAATGATGATGAACCTAAATTTACAAAATATTGTTAGTAAGAATCACTTACCCAACAATGTGACACTATGGATTCCTCTTATTTTATTCCCTATGGATCAATTTCCTCCCGTCTTAGAATTTGCGGAACCACCTTGCAATGCAGCCTCATCTAGTCACTTACTTGAGAAAAATGACCTTAAAATCACACACCTCTTCGCCGATCTGCCCTCCCCATGTTCCTTCAGTAGAATGGGAGTCTTGGTACACGTGATCCTATCCTAGAGTTCTGACATGCCTAATAGTGGTCCTTGTATTCCACACCACTCCCACATCTATCACTGATGAATATACATATCTTATCCTAGGTCAAATCATATGACTTGGATGTTCTTCATTACCAATATAGTCTAGTGTGAGTCAAGTGATTCTAGCCACAATATTCATATGATTTCCACATCTTACAATTTTGATCCTCCTTCCTATGATACTAGTGACAGTGAGGATGAAGAAACCTTACCTTATGTCCCGTCAACCAATCCACCATTACTCGATACTCCTTGGGTCCTCCAATAATTATATGACTACACTTCTACACATCCCACTCTCCCACCAACAACATATTCTCACCAAGCCCTAATCCACTTCCACTCAGCATCACTCTACTCTATCTAGCACCATCAATACATTTATGCCTTGTACAACTGATCATGTCCCTCCTAATTCATCTCCTACTGATGCCATCAACCCTATGTTGCTACTATCATGGTTGATCCCATTAGGAAGGATGACTCTCCTTAACTCGGATATCACTCTAGATGCTAAGGTTTTAGATGTATGAAAAAATCAGTTCTCACTAACAACGTGATGGTAAGAGATATGTGGCCCTTGAAATCGATGTCAAATACAACGGTCCTTTACCAACCCTCGACAACGATGAATCCATCCTCAAATTACTCCATGCTTCATCTCACTTACATCCTCCCCCTTCAACATCACAAATTTGGCCACCTCCGCAACAAAACTCCCCTTTTTGACAACCTCATTGCTATTGTTGACCCTGTCAATGAGGTGGTTGTTAAGCTTCTCAAGGCACCATATCATTTCTAAGACGAAGACACCATGCTTGCTGAAAATACCATCACAATTCAACTTGACAACGACTCTTCTCAAATAGTCATGTTAGGTGATTTTTTCCCATTTTCATGGGAAGCACATTGAAATCCTTTCACAAAAAATGTCTTTGCATGGGGATATTTAGATATGCTCAACATTGATCCTGACATTGTTTTCCACAACATCATCACTTATTCGTTCCTCCCATTCGGAAAATTCAAAAAAAATCAACTATTATGCCATAAAAAACTCTAAAACTCCTCAGTGCTAAATTCATTCCATCAACTATGTTGAATGGGTCTCCAATATCATCCTTTTTCATAAGAAAGTCACACTTTCCATTCATATTTGTATCCAAATTAGGTATCTAAACCTTTACTTTCCAAAGAATAAATTCCCTCTACCTTCCATTGATGTCATCGTCAATGTCACGACATGTTATGAGATGTTATGCTCTTATGGATGGGTTTTAGGATATAATCAAATCCAAAAAACACCTCAAAGACAATCATAAGATCACATTCACAACTAAATGGGGCACCTACTGTTATGTCAAAATGCCTTTTGGCCTCAAAAATGTTGGGGAAACCTACCAAAGAGTTATGACCCATATATTCCATGATCTCATTCATAAGATCGTCGAAGCCTATGTGGATGACTTTCTTGTCAAATCTCGATGCACCAAGGATCATGCCCAAGACCTTGACATCACCCTTCAACAACTTCAAAAATACAAAGTTTTCCTTAACCCTAGAAAATGCATATTTTGTGTCACCCAAGGAAACTCCTTGGTTTCTTAATCTCTAAGCATGGCATAAATGTTGACCATGTAAAGATTAAGGCCATTCTCAACATGCCTCGCCTTACATCTATCCCCGATATCCGCACTTTCTTAGGAAAACTGGGGGCAATGCGACGGTTTGTCCTTGAGTTTGCATATTGCACTCATGCTATCAACAACCTCCTCAAGAAAGACATTGTGCTTAAATGGAAAAAAGACAGCCAACAAGCCTTTGAAAATATCAAGACATCTCTTCTCACCACACGTACTTTACAACCTCCATTCTCTGACTGCCCACCCATCCTCTACACCTCTTCTACCCTCGTCGTCATTAGGGCAATGTTGGCTCAAGAGGACGACAAAGGAAAGGAGTGTGCCATTTACTATATCGGTCGCATTCTCCTCGACTATGAGACTCGCTACACCTCTATTGAAAAATCTTGTTTGGCCTTTTATTTCGCCGCCACCAAGCTCTGCCATTACATGATCTACCAAACCACCTATGTCATTGTTCACACTGACCCTCTATGCCACTTATTCTCCCATGTTATTCTACCAATATATCACATTGGAAAATGGATGGCCCTCCTTATGGAATTTGACTTATGCATCATTATGTAAAAAGCAGTCAAAGGTCAAGTTATCATAGATCAACTTGTTATCACTCCAATTCCAAAAACTCAACTCATTTTTGACCCCCTTCCTGATGAAGACATAATCCTCATTGAAGGAATGGATCAATCCCTCACCATTAAATAATATTACTACAAATTCACTATTGATCTTGAGGCACAGTCCCTTGTAGCTACTGAAGCCAATCCTAAACATAAACACATTAAACCTATCACACAATATGAAGAAATTATGGTAAAACTTCATGAAGACACTTGGGCCTTATATTTTGATGGTTCTAAATGTATTTAGGGAGATGGGGTAGGTTGTGTCCTTACTGACCCATCAGGAAAAAAAACTTCCTTTTTCCTTCTGCCTCAAATTTGATGTCACCAATAATATGGATGAATACAAAGCTCTCATCCTTGGCATGAATATCACCCTTACCTATGACATTTCATATCTTCACACTATGGGAGATTCCAACTTGTATTAGAAAATTCAGCAATGCTTACTTATCCAATATTATCATTAAGTGAATTAATCTAATTCACTTAATTTACCTCAAATATGTTCCATGAGAACAGAATGCCTTTGCAGATTATCATATACCCAATTCAAACCTCACCTATGATCTGAATCCTCAGGACCAATACATGGAACAAATTTGTAAGAAACCTTCCACATGAAATTATCTTGAATCTCCTCTTATTTTTCACATGGATATCATGCTTACTTCAAACAATCCATGGTATTCATACATTATTCTAATCGATCAACTATCAAACTTACCCTTCAAACTCTAATTCCCACAAGTGCACTAAAATTCATAAGAAATCTTTAAAATTCGTCATCAAAGATAATATACTCTATTATCACAACTTTGAAGGAACTCTACTCTTCATTGGTGTGTCTTTGAGGATGAATTTCCTTCTCTCCTCGAAGAGGCACATATGGGGGAACTTATGGTGGACAATGTGGTAACCATGCCACATAACCTGGAAATGTCTACAAATGGGTTACTATTGGCCTACTTTTGAAGTTGATTCCCATGCTCTTTGCCAAGAAATGCAAGGCCTTGTCCAATACCATGATGACCTTATTCACTCTCCGCTAGTTGAGCTCCAAATCCTTGTATCTCCCTTACAAATGTGGGGATTGGATTACAATTTTGTGCTCCCTTCTATTCCCATGGAAATATATTCATTATCACAAACACCAAATAATTCACCAAGTGGGTTGAAGCCATGTTTATTACTAATATGACGAGCATTACCACTTCAAAATTAATTCTTAATCAAATCATCTCCAATTCTTGGAATTCCTCACACAATCATTTTGATCCATGGTGTGAATTTTGAATGCAAATAATTGAAACAATTTTGTGCCAAATTCAAGATCAAGCAAAAATTATCAATATCGTATCATCCTCAATGGAATGGAAAGGCTGAATCTTCTAATAAAATCCTTAACAATATTCTTCAAAATATAATTTTTGAATCACACTCTAACTGGTATCTCAAGATTTATCCAACACTCTGGGCTTATCATACCAGTGTTTGAACATATGACCACTAGGGAAATGTCCATTCTCACTTGTCTATGGTTCTGAAGAATAGTCCTTCCACTTGAAGGTGGAACAATCCTTCTTGTATATCTTGTACATAATCATTCTCGATGAAGATATCCTAGTCTTAAATCTAGATTTCCATGATATCAATATCCTTGATGAAAAATGTGACAATGTTATCCATCATAACTCAAATACAAAGAACATTTTCTAAGCAACACAAAAATATTGTTAAACCTCATAATTTTGAAGCATGTGACCTAGTCTTAAGTTTAGATTACACCTACAAATAATAAGGAAAATATTATCAAAATTGGTGGGGTCCTTATCTCATTAAAGACATCCTATGTCTTAATACCTATCATCTACAAACCAATGAGGGCCACATCTTCAAAGAACCAACCAATTCTAATTTTTCAATAATTTCTACACTTGATCTTACCACTTATCACTTTATCTACTTCACTTATCCACATCTCCTCAAATTAGTACTTCACACCTAACTATTTTACACTTATCTCCCACTTGGGTTTATATTGACATTTATTCCTCCCTTGGATAATTTGGTCCTTTATCTATATATCTCTTTAGGCCTGCTAACTACACATCATCATGTCCTAGGTTAGTTCCTTTTATCACACTTTATCATCCTTATAACATCTACCAAATGGTTTTCTATGCTCTTCAATGTTGTAAGCCACCGCTTGGAAATCATCCCTACCATAACCCACTTAGCTATTTGATTTATGTCTTATGCTACTTATTATCTTCTAGTGTTTCTTTTCAGTATTACTTATTCAAAGTTCCAAGTAGCTATTGCACCCGTCATAGGAAAGTCGAGTGACATTAGTAAGTGTGAGGAAGGTATATTTCATTTAACATTTCATTACTTATTTTCATCTCTTTATTTTTAGCATTTCCTTTCAATTTTGTGTTGCATAAATATTTTTCCATCATCCATCTCATGTTCCACTATCGTGACATACAATGATCTTCGGTTGGGGTATATGTATACACCATATTTTTTACGCTTGTTAACCATTTATTTTGTATAGGGGATATTGATGCATTCTCTTATTGATTGGGTACATTAAGGGGCATGTCGGTATTAGGGTGTGATCAAGATTGTTGATGTGGACTAAAACACAACACGTGAGATATGTCACTATTCGAATTAGTCACCCTTATTTCCTCATTTCTCCCATTTGTTCACACATTGCACTCATTATGTCTACTTATCCCATCATGTCTTCTTACTTCTTACTACATGCTATTATCATTTATTTCGGCCATCCCAAACCTCCATCATTCATCACCATTTATTTATTCACCTTCATTCCTCATGATTTCAAATCTTGACATTAGGGTTTCCCCCAATAATGACACCATCGCCCATGGGAAATCACATATGTTTTATATTTCCATAGCTGACACCGATGCAGCCTAGAATTTACCAGTAAAATCCCAGGCACACTAGCACATCACTCAGCCTAGAATGAGTGCTCACTCGAAGCAAGCAAAGGTACCAGGCCCCTCTTTAGGGTTTCTATGTAGTAGGATGTTAGACTGATGAAGGAAGAAACCTATAGATCCATAGACTAATATATCATTCTATAGTGCATGTTCAGATATAGATCTAGAGAATAACAAACTTAAATGATAACCATGATGAAATCAAACATACAAGAACAAATTATACTCAGGATTTGATACTCTATTTCAGCCAATACACTCCATTGCATTTAAACATGATAACTACATAGAAGCTTATTATAATAGATAATACTATATTTTATGCACGCATTAGATCTAGCAATATAACCTCACAATAACTTAGTTCTTACATACTATCTATGCTACATAGTTCACTACATATTTATAAGGGTGGGGACTTTCCCTTCACCACTTATCTAGTCCCAAAATAGGCTGCATGTTATTATTAGCCTCATGTCATTACAATAATATCCTCACATGCAAGTGTACTATCTATAGACCTCTTACAGTTAAATGAAGTGATAATCCTATTCTTAGCTCGTCTTCATGCAAAATGCTTCGATCCGATCCTCCAAAGATAGACAATGTGTGGCAGGCATGTCTTTGCATCATTGGTGTGTTCCGCATGTCCTCTTCTAAAAATAGGTCTTTATCCTCAAAAATGGCTAAATCTTGAATGTTGAACTTCTACTCCACGTGTGTGTTCTTCCTATCCATTCGCGCCCTTAAACCTAGATTTTTTTTCACACAGACTTCTTGTGTGAGTTCTGTCAAGTGTTCTCTGATCAACATTACCCCACACTAATCTCATTGTCACTCCCCGACAATGGGTATCTCCAAAAATTGAAGTAAAGAATAGAAGAATGGGAAGAATAAGAATGAAAGAATGTAGATGAATAAAGAAGTTTTATGAGGCAGCCTCCTATGTATCAATATGAAGTATCAACTCTGGATACTCCTCCTTTATTCCGACCTCCAAATCCTACCATTCAGTGAGTGCTTGTTCTACTTTTTGGAATGTCCATAGCAATGGAATCCAATTCATCCCTCGCAATCTCCCCTTTTTCATTTTACAGAACCAACACAACACACTGGACATTAAGGTCATTCTTCCTTTTAGAAGATCCATATTCTATGCAATGAGCTTCCTAAGCTCTTCTAGCCGAGTCTTGTGTAGCTCTTGTGATGCTGTCAAGGCCTCGCACTTCTACTTAACCATTGACAATATTTCTGCACAACCCAATGTTTCATCCTTCATTTCTCTCTAGACCTCATTGTTTTCTTCCAGGGGTCTTTATGTTGATAAGCGGCTCTGGAGCTGTCTAGATGTTCAAAGCCTGGTCTTCCTTCTCCAATGCTTCTTATAGCACTTGCAGCAGCCATTCATAGGATGCAATCTTTTACATCACTGAAGATTTCTCTCATTCTTCCTCTTGTTCTGAATTCCTTGGCGCTAGCATGCGCAGAGATCCTTCATGATGCTTGGTGAATAATAAAACAAGGATAATAATCCATGTAAGGCATGAAATACATGTACTATGTGTTTCAAATGATTTTCCTCCAAGAAAGTCATAGTTTGAATATTTGAATTATGTAATGTAATTACTCTTTGTGATAAGAGTAAAAGGTGAAAATTAGTTGTCTAGGTGGATATGAGTGTTATCACACCTAATGCTACGTAGGAGGAAGGATTAGATTGATTATAATATTATGGAATCATGTCATAGATCATTTCTAGTTTGCACAAACAAATATATCTATTCTTATGTGGAAGTTGAGAGAATATCTCAACAAAAAAGGATTAAAGTCTTATCTTAAGGAGTAGGAATAGGATAAGATGTTTTAATTTAGAATGAATGTGCTTGATAAGATACCATGGTATGATATTATAGAAGAATCATATAAGAACCATCCCATGAAGAGATTTGTTTGTAATGAATTAGAAGGATAAGTGTGTGAGTAAAAAAAGACAAACAAGGCAGACATGAAGAACCTTGATTGTATTATGTGACATTATGAAGGAATAAGAGGATCAAATCTTGGGATTGCATGTATTTTGTGTTTTTAATCTGGTATTCAAGTGTATATGGGATGAATTTTGATGGTATGATTTCATGTTTTAATAAGAATGTTCAAATTATCATGATCTACCTCCAAACAACTTGTACTGTGTTGTTTGTTCATTGCTTCCTTAAAATAGGGTTTCGAACCAGTCACCATAACCTTTATGGTCCCAAAGTAAAATGATCTAAATTTTAACCATAGAGGAAATATGTCATTTTCCATATGGTTTTTGAAGGGTTTATAATAATTTTGATTATTTTTGAAGTTATGAAGCATTTTACTATCTAGTTTGAGAATGCATGTAAATTGTTTGATATAATGTATGCCTTGGAAAACAGTCATAACTTTCAAATGGCTTAATGAAAATGGCTGAAGAACATATTATCCTTGTAGATATTTCTATCAAGAAATAAAAAAACATTGGAATAATTGGCATTGTGCAGAAAAATATTTCATACCAGAAAATCAGACTGTTTTGCATGATGAAGATAAGGATCATTTTGTCTACAGATCAAAGGCTTTAAAGTGGCATGAATCTACAAGGAGAGAGGTATTATCTAGTATTCAAAACCAATGATCAGGAAATTGAAATTTTTGAAGCATGAGCATATTAGTTAGCAAAGCCATTACAAGGTATCTATAATGATATGAGATGGTTCTAAAGTTGTAATAAACTCTTAATACCTCAGATGTTCCAAATATTTCATCTATTTACTAGATCCATATAGAAAAGGTATCATTTTCATCCAATAAAGGGTGAGAGTAGTCATCTGTTGCAAGGTGTGTTCTCAAAACATGAGAGGATAAGGTTGACTTTTGTTTGAAAACTCATACCTTTTTCAATGAACTTAGGAACAGAGGCATTAACAATCTCCAGTGTATCATTATGACCTAGATTAACAAGCTAAGGACTTTTATGAAATACGCTTGAAAATGAGTATTTCCTTAAAGAGATAGGATAACCTAGGGTGGCATAGTTTTGGTATCAGAGTGAGAAGAACCTCTTTTTTTCATATGTTTTGCTAATGGTGAAATGTTGAATGGTACAGTGTTGATCACAGGTGATTGAGGTGAAGAGACTACAAGTATTTAAGGCCTAGAGTGGCTAAAGGAAGATAGTGTGGCAAGAAGAAGAATCCCAGGAACAAGTTAAGCTCAAGAATAAGTCAAAATTACCAAGGTGAAATAGACTTATGTGAGACAAGATCAAAAGACTATGGTGAAAAAGACCTAGGTGAGGATTAAGAAGATCCATAGACCAAGATGAAAAAGACTTGGGTGAAGATCTAGAAAAATGGAGATAGAATCCATATTGAGAATGGTGAGAGAGTTCTCTAGAGAAAGAGAGAAAGAGAGAAAGAAGAAACAGAGAGAGGAAAAACTCCAAAGAGAAGAAGAGGAGATAAGACAGATAAAAGAAAGAATTGAAGAGATAGAAGCAATGATGGAAGCCAGTATGCAGATGTCAACCCAAGGAGTTGGGTGGAGAATGAAGAAAAGAATGAAGTGGCCAGTGAAGCTACTCATGAAGAGAAGAAGGCAAGAGATGATTTCCATGGAGAAGAGAGAGAGTGAATCATGGTGTGAAGATGAAGATGTGATAAAGAAAGTTCTCATTGTGGAGAACAAGGAAAAAGTAGAAATAAAGAGAGAAGGTGAAGTGCCAAGAGGAGCACTTGACAAAAATGAGAATGTCCATGAAAGAGGCATTCATGGAGATCTTATGGTCCCTTGTTTTTATATCTAATGTTGTCTTTGGATGGGTAATTGCAGGTGCAGGCAGCCTTGTGGAGAAGGTCAAGAGGAAAACCTTGGAAAGAGAAAATATTGGTGCAAGAGAAGCCACCAAGCACACAAGTGAATGTGCAAGAAAGATGAAAGAGAAGATTGTTGTTGTTTACCAAGGGAAAGAGGTAAATAGTTCAATGCATGAAAAAGGTCTTGAAGACTTTGTACCAGCCAAAGATGAAAAGGAGGAAGAAGTTGAGTTCTATGATGCTATGGAACACTCACAAGAAGCTAGTGGTAAGCCATGCATGCAAGAGGAAGAAAGTATAAACAAACAAGAAACCAAGAAAGGCAATGAACCCATGGAGCATCCTAAAAAGAGGTAAAGTTGAATGCAAGATTAAATATTTCTAATAAACACATAGCTACTGATATACAGGTTGGAGGAAGAGTGAAGGCATCAGGTAAAACAATTGGCCATGAGAACACAGTTCCCAAATGGAGGTGAAGGTGAAGCACACCCAAGCAAGAAAGGAATGAAAGGGCAGGTTTGAGTTTCAATTCTGATTTTACTCATACGTTTGGTAAGCATGCTAATGAACAAAAGAATGAAGAACCAAATGAGATTGATCTTGCATTGATAGCACAAGAGCATGGATATATAGTGCCTAAATGGAAAAAATTAGTAAGGGAAAATGCACAAGTGTGGGTGTCTAAGAGAGTGAGAAATGTGGTGAAACATCTCAAGGAGATGTAAAGGATGATAGTAAACATGGGAGCATAAGGATGCAGCACCTAAGAGCTTATGGAGGAAGGTGGAAGCAAAGTCAGAAAAGCAAGAACATAAAGAGGAAATGGTGAGCTTGCAAGAAGCACTCCATGAACACAAGAAGTACACAAGGGAGATGAAGGGTAAACAAATTGTTTTTGATTATTGGTGTGATGATAAGCATGAGTATAGTTCTGATTTATCCTCTAAAATCAGCTTGAATGACGAAACATGGAATGATTTGTCTATGAAAACTAATATGCAACAGGGTGGAACCTTTAGAATGGCTAATGAAGATCATAGTCATGATCAAAGAATGATGCAGAGTGAAAATAGGTTGAATGAAACTGATGAAAGATTCTTAAAACAAGAGGCAATTGAAGAGTATGCTAATGAGAAACAGGGTATGGAGGATGAAAACAATGGTCTAGCACCCAAATTTGATGAAATCAATGATGAGATAGATGATGGGGTCTTGAATGAAGAGATGAGAAGGATAGAGGAATTGTTGAATCCTTCTAAGGGGTTGTATTTAAGTTCAGATCAGAATGAAGAACTCATGTTATCAGCATGAGGAAGAGTCAAGACAAGAAACAAATGAGAATGGGGAATTTGAGTAAATTGAACTTGGTCAGAAAAAAAATGAGAAAAGGAAGAAAAACCAAAAATGAAGACATTCAAGGGGCTGCATGGCCTCATGTTTTTACATCTAATCTTTCTTTTGATGTTTTGAATGCAGGTTTGAATGTTTTGGAGATAAATAAAGTCCTAAATCCAATGGACAAACTCCTAAACCAAGAAGATCAAGAAGATCTTGAAGACATATATGAAGCTAAAGCATGGATATGGGATATTGCAGCTGAGAAAGAGATAAGAAGAAGACTATACCAGAAGAGAGAAAGAAATAAGAAGATGAGAGACAAATACTACCTCAAGGAGATTCAAACATTGTTACTTCAAAATATACCATGGGACCCAGGAATAAAAAGGAGATTGAATTTGAAGAACGATGAAGGAAGACATTTGAACTGGAGTTCAAATATTTTTCTTACCCAGGGATTCTGATGTAGGAGAATCCTTCATGATGTTTGGTGAAGAATAAAAAAAGGATAATAATCCATACAAGGCATGAATTACATGTACTAGGTGTTTCAAATGAGTTTCCCTCCAAGAATGTCATAGTTTGAATATTTGAGTTATGTAATGTAATTACTCTTTGTGATAAGAGTAAAAGGTGAAAGTTAGTTGTCTAGGTGGATATGAGTGTTATCACACCTAATGCTACATAGGAGGAAGGATTATATTGATTATAATATTATGGAATCATGTCATAGATCATTTCTAGTTGGCACAAACAACTATATCTATCCTTATGTGGAAGTTGAGCAAATATCTCAACTAAAAAGGATTAGTCTTATCCTAAGGAGTAGGAATAGGATAAGATGTTTTAATTTAGAATGAAAATAATATTTTATAGATAAAATGGTATGTATTATGGAGAGAGGAGTTTGAACTATCCATGAAGAGATAGGGGAGAAATATAGAAGAATAAGTGTGTGAGTAGGAAAATGAAGAACAAGGCAGCCATGAAGAATATTGATTGTACTGTATGACAGATTTGAAGAAATAAGAGGAAAAAGCTTGGGATTGCATGTATTTTGTGGTTTTTATCATCTTATTAGTTGTATATAGAATAAATTTCAATGGTATGATTTCATATTTTAATAATAATATTCAGATTTGGTCATGATATACCTCCAACTACTTGTACTGTGTTATTTGTTTATTGCTTCCTTAAAACAAGGTTTCAAACCAGTCACCATAACTTTTGTTTTAAGTCCAATGATGCTGAAATTTTAACCATATAGTTAAAACATAATTTTTCAAATGGGTCTTGAAGGGTTTGATTTGATTGATCATTATTTTTTAGATATATGATTTGTTTTACCAGTGGGTTTGAGGTTGCATGATACTTGTTTGACAAAATGTCCACCCTGATAAAGGTAGCATAACTCACACTTTTTTAAGAGTTAGATCCTGAAATTTTATAGGAATGGTAATGGAATACCTATTGAAACTGGGTTTGAATTATTTTTTCTGAAACCAAATATTTTGTGAGATATTTGTGGTTGAATTCTACATGTCAGCAATGGGCAGAGTATGCAGAAGATAGGAGGATATTTTTGGCATGAGCATGGAAAAATGGTTCCCTCCATTTGAGATGGTGTTTGTAATAATTATAATTAGGTTTGATTGATATATTTACCTCTCCATTATGAAAAGATTAGTTTCATCCAAGAAGGATGAGAGATCGATGAGTGTGCATAGGGGTTAAAACATGATTGGCAAATTGGATTGTTGCAACCTTTTTTAACATTACTGCATTATCAATCAAGTGTATAGATGCACCTAGATTAACATGAATAAATTGAGTGAGAGATGAGATGAGGCTGCACCAATATTAATTAACCATGAGAGTTTCTTTCTAGTTCAAATGGTCATCATATCCCCATTCATTAATTCCCAGCTGAACAAATCCTTCTACGTTATCATGCTCTAGAAGCATGCGCAGACAATTTTACCTATGTCCTCTGCATAGCCCATGATGGTGGCATTATGTTCCCCACTCATTCTCTTCATATAGGTCCCTTGGGAATTATAGATTCAAGGTTAGGACTTATGTCTCCATGTACACCTTGAATAGTCTCTACATGCATGGATCCAGAGGTTTCCTTCTCTCTTCTTCTCTTGTCCTTCATCTCTTCATCTTTTTGCTTCATTCTATGGCTCGTCTTCTTGATTGAGTGGGGTAGGAGATACACGCTCGCTCTCCCCTAATTCCTCCACTTCTTCATCCAACTTAAAATTTCTTCTCCTCTTTGGCTCAGAGGTCTCCTTGTGTGGAGAGAGATGAGGTGATTTCCTTACCATTTGTGGGGTTTCACCTTGAGTCCTTGTGCATCTGAACACTTTCTTAAATTTGTTCTCCCCTTTCTCAACCTTTGTATCTTCCTCTTTGTCCTGTCCCTGAGGTGGAGTGGTCACGTGTTGTGACTCTTCTCTGTCATATGGTTGCTTTCTTTTGTGCTCTAAGCCTCCACTATCTTCATGCTCCTCTTCTTCATCCTCTACTTCAACAGTTTCTGTGGGCCTTTGCGTTGGTATGTTTTCCATTGTGTGCTTACCCTTTGGTGGCCCTGAGAGTGCGAATTCATTCTCCACATACTTATTGTTCTCCATCTTGGGCTTCAGCTGAAGATACACTAATGTTGCCCCTATATCTGCTACAACTAGACTTATTGGCTTAATATTCAATACCTCTGAAATGAGCCTCTCGACATAGGCACTTCTTCCTGGATACACATACTTCTTCCTCAACGTGTGGTAGTCGTAGTCTACCTTATCTGCATTGAATACCAGTCATCGCTTGTCTGTGAATCTGTGAACATATGCTTGGAAATACCTTGTAGTGAATGCGTAAGGAAATTTACACCAAGGGCTCCAGACTCCATCTCTCATTGGGAAGCGCATGATGCAGAAATGCTGATATACAACAAACTGGACTTGTTTCCCCACTACTGATGGTAGGTCCTTCGGGATGCACCACTCTTCTCCAAATGTTGCACGGAGCCTGTCGTGCCATTTCTCCGCCCTTTGTTTGATGTCATCTTTCATGGACCCTTTACATAGGTACTTGTTGAACCTTTTAGCTGGTGACTTATTCTCCATGGGGTATTCCCATACCTTTTCCTTCGGCCCATCTGGTACTCCAATTTCCATGAATACCAGTGATAGTAGAACAGCCCCAAAGCTGATCTTCCCTCTTGTGCGCGCTTCCTCAACTATTTGCTCTGCAATGTAGCCAGCAATATTGTAGACTGCTCCTTCTGACATCTTGTACACAACATGTAACCACATAGTATTTACCTGTGACCACCACTCCTGGTCATTCAACTTTGTAACAAGGTGTGTTGTTGCTTGCACAACCAGACAGTTCTTCAACTTGTCTATATCCATACCACGTGGACCCTTCAGGTACCCCAACTCTTGTCTGGTCTTTAAGATCACAACTTTATCTATGAGATCATTCTTTATATCCTCTCTTGTGGCCTTCAAACCTGTCACCGTTGAGATAAGCATGGATGAGATTCTAACTCTGCATCCTACAAAGTAGAAGAAGTCCTCATGCACTCTACTCATGAGCCACTGGTACAAGGGCTCATACTTCCCGAAATATGGAAGCTCATATAATTGGTAGACCCCAATTCTCTTCAGAAGCTTCTCACCTACATCATCATAAACCAGCATGTCATCTGCCATACATTTGTTCATCCTCGTAGTGAGCAAGGAATCGAGCTCCTTCTTGTTCTCTGAGGTCCTGTGATTGTATTCACTTACTTTTCTCTTTCTGATGTGTGAATCCCATTCCTGGCTGACGATGACTCCTTCTGGATATTGCATTTCTGAAAAATTGCTTTCGGGTGCCATCTCTTCCTCCTCGACGACCACCTTCTTCTTTCCTTTTTCTCCTGTTGTAGCTACCTTCTTGGGTGCCATTTTTACCTTGCAATCATCTCCTCTTTAACTCTACAATTTGTGAATCAAACCCTAGCTCGATTCAATCATGCCCTAGGTGGAAACTTCATGCCCTAACTCCTCTCTGTCACCTTGCTTCACTCAAACCCTTCACCACCAGGGACACAAGCTTCTTTTCACACATATCTGTTTGTCACGCTTGGTTTCACACCCTTCACACCTTAACCCAATCACTCAGCTCTTCACACTTAGCTCTTTCCTCAAATACTCTTAGTCACAATGGTAAAAATGAATTCACATCCCATCCTTATATAATTTTTCAAATTTTGATGCATTTATTGCTCCTTCACCTACCAAATATCCTCTCATTCATTGACCAAATTCATTCATTCCACGGTACATCTTCACACCCCAGCTATAACCTTCTAGCACGCCTTCCTACCCTCTGGTCACAGACTTCTCTTCAGCACGCACCCTTGCACCTGAGTACCTCATCACTGTACCTTCTCCTAGTAGTTATCATGGCCTCTACTTACCTCACATTATACTGTCCTTTCATTCATCTCCATCCTTGGTCACTTTTGAGAAGCAATCTTCTTTTGACTTAAAGCACACCCGTAGCAGCTTATTCCTTTCACCTTTCAATTCCCACAGTCTTTTACTTGGATAACTACAACCACCCCACACTAAAAGTATGTGCAGTCCTCTATGCATAAACATTCTTCACATAGTAATTAGCTTCATGTGTGCAAGCACACTTATTACACAAGAACAACAACTAAATTGACAAAGCATAACGACAATGAAGGAAATACATTAAGGAAATACATAATTGAAAACCTAATCTAAATGGAAATACTACCTTATTACAAACACCAAGAAGACTTATTTATAGTAGGGCTTCAGCCTACTCCCGTTAAAGTAACCAGGGTAGCCGTGTTCCATCAAGTGCTTCTAACTGGAAAGCACCTGATTCAAGTATGTAAGTGATGACATACGGCCCCAACCAATGTACTTTGAGCTTTCCTGGATGGCACAAGAACTTAGATTCATAAAGAAGTACAATGTATCCAATCTAAAACTTCTTATCCCTTATGTTTCTGTCATGCCATGCTTTCTTCCTGGCCTTTTCCTGCTTCTGACTCTATCGTGCTATGGCTCATCACTCATCCAACTGAATCATCTTCTCAATCGCTCTTCTAAAGCCTACTCATCAGCTAGACCTCCAGCACGCACAATGCACAAAGAAGGTAACATAAATTCTATAGGGAGAATGGCTTCTATGCCAAACACCAACTGAAATGGTGTGGCTTTGTTCAATCTCTTATAAGTTGTTCTATATGCCCAAAGAACAGCTGACACTTTATCATCCCAATCCTTTCTTCCAACATCACAAATTTTTGTCAATGTCTGGCTCAAAATCTTGTTGAAAGCCTCAGCAGTTCCATTTTCCTGAGGGTGGTAAGGTGTAGTCTTATGGTGGGCAACCATAAACTCATCTAATAGGATCCTTATGGTTTCATTTAAAAAGTGTGTACCCCTATCACTTGTCAAACTTAAAGGACATCCATATCTTGTAAGAACATTCTCCCATAGAAACCTAGCTGTTGTAGTTGTTGTACAGTCCTTCGTAGGTGTTGCTTCTACCCACCGTGTGAGATAATCTGTGCAAGTAATGATATAGCATGATCCAGTCCTATGCATGGCTGGAAAAATAGGTCCTACAAAGTCAATGGCCCATTTCTCAAATGGTTCAACACTAGTAATTGGTCTCAAAGGCATCTCATCTCTTTGTCCTGGTTTTCCTAGGCACTGACAATGGTCACACACCTTACAATATTCTTTACAGTCTTTATACAATGTCTCCCACCATAATCCAACAAGTAGGATCTTCCAGGCAGTTGCATCACCTGCATAGTGGCCTCCTACAATACCACCATGGGCTTCTTCCATAATATCCTTGCGCTCATGCTCTAATACACAACGGCGTAATACTTCATCTCTGCCTAACTTGTAGAGGTCACCACTGATTAACATAAATGGTGTCACACGTATAGCAAGTTGTTTCTTTTCTAATGCCTTCATTCCTTCTGGTGCCACACCAGTCCGTAGAAAGACAACAATGTCTTCTAATTCTGATGGTGTGCATTGTAACCTATATAACTGGGCATCTGGCATGGTTTCTTCAATTGTCTGTGCTTCCTCTCCTGAGTTGATTCTAGACAAGTGGTCTGGTCCAGAGTTACTTTTCCCTGGCTTCACCACAACTGTGAAATCAAACTCTTGAAATAGGAGTACCCATCTGCATATGCACCCTTGTAAGATGGGTTTTTTCACCAAATACTTCAATGCCATGTGATCCATATAGAATACAAATGGTGTAGCTAGCAAAATACTGTCAAAACTTGTGCAATGCATAGATCATTGACAAAGCTTTACGCTCTGTAGTTGTATAATTCTGTTCAGCAGGAGTCAGCTTCCTACTAGTAAAGTAGATAGGATGATCGACAATACCTTCTCCAGGTTGAGCTAATATTGCACCAATGGCCATGCCAGAGGCATCCACATGTACATGAAATGGTTTGTCCCATGAAGGAAAATGTAGGATAGGCACGGTAGTAAGTTTCTCTTTCAATGTTTCAAACACATGCGTGCTGTGATTCTCCCCAATAGAATGTACCTTTTCCTTTCAGTAACTCCTCCAGAGGTGTGGTAATTTTTGCATATCCCTTGATGAATTTTCTATAATATCCTGTGTGACCTGAAAATCCATGCACCTCACTTTGACTGGTAGGTGCTTCCAGGCCTAGAATGACTGCAACCTTAGCTGGATCAACAAGTAATCCTTCCTTGCAGATTATGTGTCCCAATAGTATTCCAAAAGGTGTAGCAAATATGCACTTCTTGATGTTCAAAGAGATACTCAATTGTCTGCACCATTCAAACATTAAGCACAGATTGTCACAGTGATCCTTAACAAGCCCATATACTGTCCAATCATCGAGGTAGACCTGTAAGAAGTTGTGAATAAAATATTTGAATGCCTGAACAACTATGCGTGAGAATACAACAGGTGCATTTTTCAATCCAAAAGGCATCACAGTATAGGAAAAACTACCCCATTCAGTAGTAAAAGTTGTCTTTTCTTGATCCTCCTGAGCAATCCTAACCTGATGATACCCAGAAAACCCATCTGTGAAGGAATATATTTCGCACCCTGCAACTCCTAGTATTTCCTCAGTAAATGGCATAGGGAATGGGTCTGTTACACATGCAGCATTTAGCTCCCTGTAGTCCACACATATTCTAATTCTACCATCCTTCTTGATACTGATCACCATTGGACTAACCCATTCTGACTCATCAAGGGGCTTGATAATTCCAGATTTCAACATTTTATCAATTTCTTCTTTTACCTTTTCACACAAATTAGGATTCATTCTGTAAGGTCTCTTTCTCACTGGGCGTGCACCTTCCTTAAGTTTTATCTTCATTTCCCCAAGTGATTCATGCACGCCTTTAAGTTCATGATACCCTCGAGGGAATAAGTCCTGATAATCCCTGAGTAACTCAATAATTTTTTCCACCTCCGATTATGACCAGTAGTCTCCAATTATGACCTCCTTAGGCTCAGCCTCCGATCCTATATTGACCTTCTTTGTCTTCATTGGTTCATGGTATGCACATGTATCCTTATCTGCACTATCCAAGACCTCACGCACCCCCTGTGAATGGTCAATATCCAGGTTTTCAACTTCCTCATCATCCACGATGTACACCATCTTTCCTTTTTATTTCTCAAGGCAAGCACATTCAAGCAATATGGAGTCTTCTCCTTCTTCTTCAAAATGTGCCTGATTCTGTCTCACCAAATAATTCCTGTATGAGTTCCTCCACCTTTGCACTATCTCCCATGGTTAACCACTTGACAAATTTTAATGCCTCCTCTATTGGAGGTTGGGAAGAAAAGTAGTCAAAGGTTTGGATCATTCCTGCAGTCAATTTTTGCCAATTTTCCAATCTTTCGATGTAGTTCTATGTATACATACCAAGCACGTGCACACCCTTGTAGAGTGGAATACAATTTATGCACCCAGAGTGAAGGTGGTAATGCTTCCTATCCTGCTGTCCAGAGTCTCTCACACTGCTGAATGTGGTGCTGAATAGGTTGATCACCATTATAAGTGTAAATCTACGTAGGTGCATTGCTTCTTACAAACCTGGTAGATAAGGTGATTTTGATCTCCTTCCACTCCATAAGATTATCTCTATGAACTACCCACCAGTGCACTTGTTGTCCCACGTGCAAGACATATGCTAACATGTATCTTCTCCTGACCTGGTCTATCCACTGTGCCTTCATGGCTTGTAAAAATACAGGAAGATCTTCTGCTCCTATATACCAAGGTACTGCACTACCTATCCGTCAAACAGAATGAAGTCCATTCTTGCATGCAACCACACTTTTTACCTCACGTCCTACTAGTTCATATGTACCATGAGCCCAATTGTCACAAGCAATACTCGTAGTATCACTAATAGAGTGAGAATCCTCCCACTGTAGGATTCCTTCCTTTGATGGCTCATTGACCTCTGGGTCCTGAATAGCATGTACATAGATTCTTGTTTAAGTCCTCCTCACTTAGAGGCTCAACATATGGTGTAGACTTCCCATCTGTCAAAGGTATCACAACCCTTTCCTCTTTGTTCTCAAAGCTGATATACCCCTTATTGAATCTCAAATCAGCATTATTCACATAACACCAAGGGCATCCAAGCAAGGCTGGAAAACTGTCTGCTTCTGCAAGTGCTAATACCTCAAAATCCCCAGTGAATTTGGCCCCTTGTATGGTTATAGATGCATCCTTCAAAATTCCTATGGGAGTGGCCTTAGTATGATTTTCCATAAACAACACATTAGATGATGGCTGTAATGGAGGCCTCCCCATTTGTACCCATGCATCTAATGTAAGCACATTGACTTCCACACCTGTATCAATCAAAATATTGCTCAACAGCCATCCATCTACAACAACATTCAGAGTAATTTCTTTATCATAGTCAATGCTATCAGGGGGAAGATTTGCATGTAGGATCTGTCATTCATTCTGAGTGTTTTCACGTGGAGTGTTCCCTTTTAATCAACTTCCTAATAGTGGAATGATGTTCTCCTGGTGCAACATTTTGCACACTTCTCTCAGTCATCAATATCAGTTTGGACTATCTCTACTTCTTGCTTTCTTCTTTCTGGACTGCTCCTTTAAGTATTGTATCTCACCCTGAAGATTCCTTAGCACTTCCATGGTATCTTGGTAAACTTCCTTCTGATGAGCAGGATCTGGGTACCTTGCATGCAAAACCTCCTCCTTGGTGATCGTAGGCTTCTGGTACGATGCCTCTCTTGTGCATGCCACTTCAGCTCATGTAGTAATCTTCACTGTTAATGCCTCAGGTTCTGGTGCTATCTTGGGCATCCACTGATTTTCCTCCACACGCTGGATTCTAACCATCCTGCACACCTTTGTTTTCTTACTTATGTTGTTTACTCAGATGCTCATATAAGTCTGGGCACTCCTTCATAGTTATGGTTCTTTCCACATAAATAACATGTAATATTAAGGGGAAATTCACACCTATAATGATCAGGAGATCCGCATGTATAACATGTTCCATGAGGAAACTCACTTCTTCCTCCACCATGGCCTCATCCTCCATATCCACCTCGATATCCACATCCTCTTCCATGACCTCCTTCAAAATGGCCCTCATTCCTGTCATAGCATGTTTGATTATGATCCTGATCCTGGTGCTCATTCTTGTTCTTAGAGTTATCTGTTACACTTGTTTGTCATACCCCAATGTCTATAGCATCATGGATCTGACCAATCAATCGACAATCCTCAGTATCATGGGTCATGGACCTGTAAATCTTACAAAAGTAGGATACATTCTTCCTTATCACACACTGTAACAAAGGACAGTGACTAGCATCATGATTCAAATGACAGATTTCACAGTCTAACAGTAATGAACGTATAGATCTGTGAGGGAAACTATCCTTGGTGTGACCTTCCACTTCACAATCTGTACACCAAATCCCTGAGCATGTTTCATGGGCTGAATTTGCTGATAGCTTCTCTAACTATTTTTCCATAGCTGCAATATGTGCCTCTAAGAATGGACTAACACCAGTGTCAATGCTCCCAACTACCTCAGCATGTAAAGCTACTTCCAGTGCTTCACGTGGATCAGTGTATGTCTTATGTGACAGTGCTCTTCTGAATGGTGTAATCAATCCTCCAATGAACCATTGTGCATGTTGGCTTGGTGTGAATATCATAAGAAATCATACTCACGTACACTCTCAGTAGTGCCTTGCTTGATATCCTTGAGCACACTTATACTCTTCTACTCAAACTCTGGGATATAGAACTCTTTCAAGAAAGCATCCTTCAATGCTGCATAATCCACACAAGTTTGATCAGGGTCAAACTTCCTATACCAGCTGTGTGCACATCCTTGTAATGTAGTAGCAAATTGACTTGCCTTACACTCAGAAGCCATGATCCCTTTCACGCGCCATAATATTTCACACCTGTGCACATGCTCAGCAACATCCTCTATACCTCTATACTCTGGAGATGAAGAGACATCTCCATATAGATATTCTTGTGGTTGTTGTGCAGGCCTTGACCACCTGATCCAGAACCTCCTGTGTTTCCTCTACCTCCAGAACCACCAGATCCACCAGAACTAGAACCACCTATACCTCCTGATCCTCCACCTGTAGCTGGAATAGGACCTGTAGATGTACTCCCCTGTGCTCCAATAGTAGTACTATACTGAACCCCTATAGTCTGTGAGGTAGTTCCACTTCCAGAGGTGAATCCAACATTCTATGTGCTCACGTTCTGTGTGGATGATGCACCTAAAAATGTTCCTCCAAATAACATTGAAGTCATCTGTCCTGCCATTGATGTACTTGCTCCCTGACTTACTCCTGCTCTCCTACTTCCCAAGTTAGCTTGTTGGTTACTTGTCGTACTAGATACTGGAAAACCAAGCACAAGGGCTAGGTCACCAGGTGGATTAAGATGCGCACCCGTGGCCCAGGTAGTCTTTGCTGGCACACTTCTGTGTGAAGCCAAGGGGGGATCTCTGTCATGCTTTCCAAGATGGGGGAGTTCCTGATGCTCTGGCTCCACGTCTTCTACGTGAGCTTCAAATCCTTCACGAGCCATCTCTCTCCTCAATGCCATACTTTCTGCAATGGTACGTTGCTTCTCTATCTCCCTCTCATGCACCTCATTATACTTAAGCCACCTTTCCTCTCTCTGCCTTTCTGCCACTAGGTCTGCCATCTTTCATCAAACCTGTTCCTACCCTCATGCATGGTGAGGTTTAGTTAGCCATCAGTTTACTCTCCAGGTTCAAAGTTACCATCAAGATCTTGATTGTCAGTGGAATACCTTGCAAATATGCTCCTCTAGGATACCAAAAAACTGTAATTTAGCTACCTCCAGGAAAGAATACATCGAAATTGAATATTCCATAATATAACTGTTTAGAACACCATAAAACCATGTATCCATAGCACGAGTCCAGATCAGATCAGCATCATAAAGGGCCTGAAATTCTTCCTGTGTCCAGACAAGTGCGTGATACCTCCAATTCCACTTAGATGCATAAGCAATCAGCCACTCGTATAATTCTACTAGAAAGATGGTGAAAAATCTCTCATATAAGCTGTCATACAGATTCTGTTCTACCCAAGTGCGTGCATTAAACTCAGATCCACTGTTGAACCGTCATGCATATTCTTCCTCCAGATCATGTATCCACTCCTCAATACTTGCTAGAGTTAACCGGTACATCTTCATCGTGAACCATCCTGAAAATAACTAAAAAAGAGGTCCCAAAAATGGAACCAATGATGCAACCTAGAATTTATCAGATAACACCCTAGACGCGCCCTGCACATCACTCAGCCTAGACTGAGCACTCACCCAAAGCACACAAAGGTACCAGGTCCCTCTTTAGGGTTGTTGTAGCAGGATGTTAGCATGATGAAGGAAGAAACATATAGATCCATAACTAATCCATCATTCTACAATGCATGCCATATTCAGATCTATGAAAGAACAAGCTTAAACAATAATCATGATTGAATCAAGAACATGCACTACTCAATTACACACAGGAATGACACTTAGATTCAGCCAATAACTTCCATCTATTAATAAACATAGAAGCTCCTTACAATAATGGCATTCTATACCGATGCGTGCATGGATCTGATACAGTAATCCAGTCATATGCACATATCTCTTTATGCTTACCTCTTACACTCTGCATATACCTATATATCTCTCTATCTCCTCTATCTACTAGGTATGTGATTCACATCATATATATAGGGTGGGGACTTTCCCTTCACCACTTATCTATTCCAAAAATAGGCCACATGCTATTAATAGCCACGCACCATTTACAGGCATAGCCACACATGCAAGTGTGCTATCTATAGACCTCTTACAGTTAACTGAAGTGACAATCCTATTCTTAGCTCGTCTCCATGCAAAATGCTTCGCATTGGTGTGTTCCACATGCCATCTTCTAAAAATATGTCTTCATGCTCCCGTAAAATTGACAAGGGCAATTTTACCGATAACCATACGGAAAATTTTGTTTCGATCCCTCGTTAGGGATCCCTCGCGTTCGAAACGTTGTAAAATCCCTTCCCGGGAAATCTAGTTTTCGAACTTAGTCTTTCTGAGCCTTTTTTGGCTGGGCGCATGAAATATCCTTGTAACACTAGCCTTTGATGCGCCCCCTTAAAAGCCTTTGGCGCATGGTTTTCCATGTTAACACATCTTTCGGTGCGCCAAAGGATGTTGAGTCTCTTTTGCGTGCACCAAGGCGCATGCGCCTTATTGTTGACACAACTTTTGTTGCTCCGCTTTTTGGTGCGCCAAAGGGCGCACATAATCTTATTGCAACACCATATTTTGGTGCGCCAAAGGGCACACATAACTTCATGTCGACAATGCTTTTGGCGCGCAAAGGCGCACTTCGTCTCCTGTTGTCAAATACTCTCATGCGCCAAAGGGCGCACGCTTTCTCCTGTCGACAACAAATCTCATGCGCCTTTGAAAAAGTGGTTGGCGCATTTATGACCAGTTTTTCTATATATATGTGAGTGCGCTCCCAAATGTCATTTTCACTTTTGTTGAGCACGTGATCGTTCTGAACTTGTCAGCCTCTGCTCCGTCGTTTTCATCGTCCTGTGGACCCGTTGCAACTTTTGCTATATATCCAGGTAAGAGGTGTTATTTCTCTCTTGTGCGTTTTGTGCTTTCAGTTCCTGGTGTGTTCCTGGTTTGGTTCTTGCTTGTTGGGTGGTTGTTTATATATAAATGTGTTCGGCCTAGCCTCCTCCGTTTGCTGTCTGCCCCCCATGCTATCCTTCCTCTTTCCAGATCTGCTGGAGAAGGTCATTTTCTTGAAACCATGGTTGTAATCCTCTTGGTTTTAACCGTTTCGTTTGCCCACTGAGCATGTTAAAAAAGAGAGGAGAAGAAATCTAAGAATCATGTAAAAAAACCCCCTTTAAGAGTTTAGTTTTCTGTTTTTCTCCTTGGCGCATCTGTCACCCCTGCAACACTAAGAACAGTTGCGTCCCCATGGCGCATCTGACCCGCCTTGTAACGTGAGCAAAACCCGCGCCAATGGCGCACCTTTTCTGCCTGCTACATCATGACCTCATGCGCCCTCAAGGCGCGCCTCTTTCACATGCTACAAGTGTCAAAACTCGCGCCCCTTTGGCGCACCATCCGTCCATGTTGCATCCTTTTTTCATGCGCCCATGACGCACCCAGCTTCCATGCAACACAAGCTTTATCTGCGCAAGTATGAAGCTATAAAGGCGCAGGCGCATCCCCGATTGCAATAACATTATGTTGTGTAAACTCTTCGTGCGCCGCGCCATATTTCCTTCGGCGCACGAAAAGTCCATGTTACACGCTTTTCCCATGCGCCAAAGGGCGCACCCAATCCTAATGTAACATGCAAGGCCCATGCGCCTTTGGCGCATCCTGTTTCCATGCAACACACTGTTCTCATGCCCTTTTATAAAATGCAATCTGCAACATCCATGTCCATGCGCCTTATTTATTTGGCCTGTTAGTTGCAATTTTCATGCGCCCTGCGCCCTGAGCCTTAAAATCTCTAACTCTTTCTTCTGCTAACATTCTAATGGAAGATCAAATGGCTAATTCAACCTTTTTGGATTGGGTCTCGCTTCTTCTTCATGCAGATCAGCAACTGAGTTCAAAAGAACATATGTCTACATCCAGCAAGAGACCCACCAAACCAAGGGGAAAGGCTAAGCTTACAGAGGAAGAGATGAAGTACAAATATCAAAGGGTCAGGATGCCCGAATCACAGGCTGAATGCAGTATGGATGTCAGGGACTCAGAGTTGGGTCACATTGACATGGAAGAATTCTGGGTTAGGACTCAGAAGGTTACAAGAAGTCCGTGGATGGACAAATTAATAGGCAGTGCCCTGCATTTCGCCGGAGGAATCCCCGTCAGTGCCGTCAACAATGAATTCATGATGGTGATTGCACAATCTTACAACAAGGACACAAGATGTGTCGAAAACAGCAAGGGCGAGGTAGTCATAAACCTCACTGCCCGTCATTTTGAGATAATGCTCGGCATCCCTCACCACCGGCACTTTGTGGCCGTCAGCCAAGAAGAGTGCATCAAGGCCTGGGAAGACAATGAAGACCAATGCATGCAACTAATGAACGAAGTCTACTTGAAAAACAAGAAGGTGGTAACCCGGTGGCCCCAAATCATCCACCGCAGTGACTTCTCAGAAGAGCTCAGCGATACTATTACTTTCCTGAGCAGGGTCTTCGGGCTTTCTGACGCCCACTACTTCCATAAATGGATGCTGAGGTACTTGGAAACAATGAATAAGAATGTGCCTGAGCAGCGCTTTTGCTGGGGAGAAATAATAAGCAGCACCATCTCCGAGCAGCTACAACAATTCGCCACAACGGGAGTGTTCCATATGAACTCCTACGTAGTCTACGCTGCAGCGTCGGAGAGGGATTATCCAGGGCTAAACCGAAGTGGAATTTGGCCTCAGGTCAAAATATATGAATATTATCCAGAACTGAGGCTGGAGAATAGCATCCCTCAATTCGCCAAAATTAATGATGCTTTCTTCTATCACATCATTTGCCTGTTAAGGCCAAATCTAACTCATGGTCGCACGACCAAAAACATTGTGTCAACCGTGGAGAAGTGGGGGGCCCTGTTCACCCAGTTTCCCACATTTACCTATCTGAGGGCGGTCAACTTCTTGGGCGAGCCAACCAGGCTACCGAGGTATGCTGGACCTAAGCTGATTCTACTAGAGTTATCAAGGCAGCTGGTCACATACCATGAGAAATGCCTCAAAAGAAAGAAGGGCGGAACTCCTTTCCCCCTCACAGTGGGCCGGTACACATGCTCCTCCCATCACAAGGTGAAGGAAATGTTCGCAGAGCTGGAGTTGCTCAATTTGAAACATGACTTCCCAGCCAGGCCTACCTTTGACCCAAGGAGCTGCCTGCCAAGGGCTAAGCTTGATCCGATCCATGTCCCTCAAATTGAGGATATTTACATTGACGTCATCCACGAGGTGGAACTCAGAAGAAAGGATCATTCTCGCTTAGCATTGGCGGAAATTATCCAATACGGAGTGGCCATTGTCCCCAAAGGCTTCCAAACTACGGAAGATGAAGTAGACAAGGTGTATAATGACACGGAAGGGGATGATTGGCCCTTCCCGGCCATTGACAGAAGCAAGGCTCCTCAAACAATTGAGGAGAGGGTCAAGGAGACTATGCGCAGAACAGAGCACTGGTGCCGCATGAATGGGCTGATCTACCTCGGGGTAGATTTCACCACCTCCCCATTGGGAAATGCACCTCCAAGGTCCAAGAAGCAGCTAAAAGGCAAAGGTACAGAAGGTGAATCTAGCACCATTCAGGAAGAAGCCCCTGAAAGTCCTCCTTCCACAGCGCCAGAACAGGTAATAACTCTGGATTCGCCAGAGAAAGAAGCAGCAGAGGATAGTCCCATACGCCCATCCACTCAGGATGTCAGCATTGCTACAACCACAGAAGTCCCTTCTATCCCTTCTTCTTCTCTTCCTTCCCCTCCTCAAGTAACTCAGGCGACCATCCCTTTGGTCATGTCCTCCGCCTCTTCTTCTACTCTTTCCCCTGCCTCTTCGTCTATCTTCTCTTCCCTCACTGATTTATCTTCTTCCATTTCTTCCCTCATTTCCGGGCTCCCTTCCCTTCCTTTGTCTTCTGCAGCTGCGGTTTCCCTTCCTCCCGTGGACACTTCTTCGGCTATGCTTTCAATGCCACCGCCGCGTGTCTCCACGTTTTTCCCCTCTTCTACTGTTGCTCCCTCCTCCTCTGTCTCTGGTCCTTCTTCTATGGGACCAGCCTGGATCTCTCAGCAGTTGAGCCAACAAAAGAGGAAAGTTCCCATCGCTCCGATGGACTTTTCAGTGATTCCGGCCAAAGGGGCAAAGAAGCAAAAGCCTGTAACACGCTTCTCTCAAAGTGCTGCGGGTGAGAGAGTTATGGAAATAGCATACCCTGATCCCCTCAAGGAGAAAAAAGATCTGTCTCCGACAGATTTTACTGTGACTCAAGTCACAATGGGGACATCTTCTGAAAGTCTCCAGGGGGAAGCTCTTTCCGCAGTCGATGCCCTCTGCAAAAAGCTTCAAGGAATAAAAGAAGAGAAAAGGCTACTGAAGGAGCAGAACAAATATCTGCTTCAAGCCTTACAGAAGATGGGTAGTGCACCTCCCACGACTGCCGCCGAGACTTCTGAGCTTCTCAGCCAGGAGAAAATCAATGAATATTCAAAGATCGGCGAGCAGGGTATGGCCGTTTCTGCTTGGAGGAGCCAGATCCTCAAGGACAGTGAAAGAGTGATCGCCGAGTATGTCAATTCATATCTAAACATCAAAAAGGCGAACAAGGAACTCCAAGTATTAGCGGGTCCCATATCAGAAGAGCTAGATCATGCTAGACTCCAACATGAGACCTTTCAACAAATGTTCGACTGTTCAGTCGAAGATCTGGTCAAGTTCGGAGTTTTCGGCCATCCAAGGGCCCTCAACAAAACCATGTCCACTCTGGACTATCGGATAGATCAGCTGGAATTTGTTCTGGAAAAGATAGACAAGGTGAAGGAAGAGGCCCTGGATGCGATGCATCAAATGGAGCGAATTGTTCTTAACATGTCTCCAGGGCTGCTCACTCCTTCCTTTACCATGAGATCAGCTGATGAAACTATCCGGATCTTCAAGGAGATCGCTTCTCAAGGAACGGGGCCAGAGGTCACATTTGACACTGAATCTATCAACAACCTGCTGGCCTGTAGGGACTTCATCGGGTTCCTCATCGAGGCGGAGAAAGATTATTCTAAACTCCCAGAAAAGCTCATAAGCGAGCGGGAGACTTGCGAAGCAATCAGCGAACGGCACAAGGATCCATCACAGGATCAATTTGGGCCCATGATTAACAAGTTTTTGGAATACCGCGCTCAGTTCCACATATCATCTCCTGAGCAGCATCAGAAGCAGGCAACCCCCTTTCGGCCGCAGGATGACGATGACGAGTAGCTGCTTCTTCTTCTTCTTCCTCTTCTTCTTCTTCTCTCTATTCTCTGACTTTCTTGTTGAAATGTCTAAAGTGTGTTGGCACAAATGATGACATCATCCATGTTGCATCATGGGATGATGTCATCCATCAAGTTGTCAAAAGTCAACATGACTTTTAGATATTTTGTAAATATCTTTGTAAATATTTGTTGGCTCCTTTTTTGCTTTCCTTCTCCTCTCTTCTATAAATACTGGAATACTTGTTGTATTCATGGGTGAACATTTTTTAGATGAAAATAGAAGTGAGGAGAGAAAGACTTTGAGCTTTCTTGTAACAGAAGAAAACAGTAATACAAATATTAAGACTTTGTGCTCAATAGCTGTGTTATGCATTAGATCTTCCTTACGTTAGATCTGTATGTGTTTAATCTGTTGGATTCATATCTACTTTTCTGTCATTTGCTCATCAGTATTGCTTTGTTTATTTATGCAAGTAGGTTTGGCTCTGTTTACTACCAACCCAAAAACATAAATCTTCTGACCTTTCTGCTTTGGAATTCATTTCTTTTCTTCCTTCGGATCTGTTCTTTCTCTTTTCCCTCTTTCATTCCTTTCTTTTCGCAGCCTGAAACACTCTACTGGGATGAGATCCCAAACCCCCGAAGGCAGAATCTGTGAGACTTGCATAGATTCCTGCTGGTAGAATAGCAATAAACCAGTTTCACTTTGCTGACTCAAAGAGGGGCTAAGCCCTGCACACTGTTGGCTCGTCTATCCATAGATCTGTCCAGGCGACATGGTAATCCACACCAGGTATCAGATTCTAATTCGGAGCAAACCCCTTTCTTGTAAATTCTGTCAAAAGCTCTCAACATTAGTTATTTAATGTGCTAAACAAGATCACTGTCAAGACTGATTATCCTAGGCTCCTTTGAAATAAATCAAAGAGTAATTCCATTTCCTAGAATGAAAAGCTAGAAAAGAAGGAAGAGGAGCTAGTCTCTTTTCACCCAAAACTAAGGGCTTAAAGTAACAAGATGTTGATTAGCACATAGCTGAAGTGTGAATTCTAAGGGATGAGAAGGTTTGGGTGTTTGACTAATGCTAAGGAAAAATTGGAGACTATCACAAGCGCTTGGATATGTTGAGCATCCAGACCTAACACCACCCAATGTCAAAAGAACAGATCCCAAACTCAGAATGCTTAGAAATATGCTTCTCATCCTCACCACGGAGTAGATAACCGTTGGCCCCAGATTCCACAGAAGAAGTGGCCAGTTAAGTCATGCTTAGAGAGGGAGGACAAATTATGTGGATAGAAAGCTCATTTGAGTATATCAAGAAACCTTGTGGATGTCAAGATTGCTACCTAATCTACTGAGTTTGTGGTTTTGTGATTAATGGAATTTGCATAGACATGGATTCATGAGTGGTGAGATATTAGGTCACCACTCACAAAGTAGAGCTAAGGATTTTAAAAGAATAATATGGGAAATATTTGGCAGAGAGGGAAACAAATTTTGCCAAGGTACGAAAAGAAATCCAAGGCTATTGAAACTCTTAAGGGGTTCAATAAAAAACCGGTTTTTGGAACTATACCCACAAATTACTAGAAGATGGACGCACTTGAAGACATGGCAAGGAATTTGAGAATTTTTTTTGCTTCAAGGAGATGGATGTAAGTTTTATTTTTCTTCCATGTAAGTGCCCTAGTCATTTGAAATGGTTAGAGAGACAAAATGAAGTGTTTGTGCCTAATTTATGCTAGAAGCGAACCTAAAGAGTGGACGTAGAACTCCTTTTGTAGAAATAATTACCCTTCCATTCTCATTTTATGCTTTTCAGAGCTTCCTTCATGTGTTCCCCTTATAATTTACTGCTTCTATAATTATTTTATTCTTTTGGAAATATTGTAATTCAAGAAAGTGTTAAGTTTGAAGAATCATGCATAGTGAGGGGTGATGTTTGGACCCCAGTGGTAAGACACAATGGAGACGTAGGTGTGTAAGGCCTAGTTGAAGAAGGTCTGACATAGGAGTTTGTTAAGTAGTGTGGAGGATAGCATTTAAGGAAGGGTTTAAGAAAACTCATGGTGTGTGTAAAATTGAGAGCCAAGGTTTTAAGAGTTAGCCATATTGGGAATTTGTGGTAGGAAATGAGAAAAATGTTATGTAACTGCGCATGCAGAGTAACCCTGGATTTATGATATGACTTTTGTTTGTTGAATGAATACATGATAAGACATCATGGAAAAAGGTGGAGAGCTCAGGCTAGCATTCTCCCATTGAGGACCACATTGCAGACACTTGGCATCAGATCTAAGGCCACAGAAGGAAGAGTTAGAACTTTGGGATGCGTATATATGTAAGTTTCTACATGAGAAAAATAGAGATAGATCAAATAGATGGAGGGAAAGATCAGATAGAAAGGAGATGTGACAGATTATAGGGAGCAGAGCTCTGTAAAAATATTGTGAGAACTTATGTGGGATTGGGTAGAGGCTATATAAAAGAGTAATGTATTAAGGGGATGGGTTGGAAATTTTTCTAGTGTGCATGGATGAATTGACATGATCCCTTCTATGATGCATGAAAAATCATTTTGATCAAGTTGTGGTAGTCTAATGGATCCTTTGAATGTAATGAGGTTATAAACATGAATGAGTATGAATATAATTGATTCAGTTCATATCTATATTATTTTCATTTCTGTTCATTCAAAAATGTTATGGAATAAATATATACAATCCTTATGTATTCTCCTGGTTTTGTGTGCAGTTCTATATGTTATTGGTATAAACACTCTTTGTTTGGAATGAATATATTTGTCTAGAGGTCGTTCTGAGCTCTATGATGATTTTATGTTCTCATTTCCACTTGAAATTATTCATTGGAAGTTCAATATTGGCTAAGTACCAAGAGGCGTGTGCATATGAACAGTAGATAGAAGGGTGCTCAGGGAAAAAGAAGGAAAAAGGGTTTAAGTGCCTCAGGGTTTAAGTGAAACCAGGGTGCATGGGAGGCATACAAGGGTTTAAAGGACTTAGCCATATTTGGCATCATGGAGTCACTTGAGGAAAAATGTGAGGACCCGACTAGGCATGATAAGTGGATAAGGTGCCAGCCTGCAACCTTGGAGGTCAAGAAAAGGATATTCCACATAGGGAATATTCCTAGAGACATCATTACAGTTAGTGGAAGGTTTACGAAAAGGATAAGCATTCACCAATGGAGGACCACATTGACACTTGGCACGCAATCTGCTCAGGAGAGAAGTCATGGCGGTGGACGATGATCCTATTTAAAGAAGTGCTTGGGAAATAGAGTGTAATGTAGAGAGAGAGAAGAGATAGGAGCAGAAGTGCTAAAAGGGATGGAGAGAAAGAGAAGGAGAGTAACAAGGTGTTGCAGAAATGTTAGGAAATGCTAAGGGTTTGGAGCTTCATGGTGCTAGGGTTTAGAGTTCTTGTGCTAGAGGGTTATAAGGGATACCATTAAGCATATGTATGGGTACTGGGATCTGTAACAAGGGATATAATGGGGAAAAGTCATAGTTAGGATCTCTGATCAGATAGGTTTGTAGGAGTTAGAGTCTTTGTCATTTGATGTATATGGTCTGAGATGACCCTTTTGAATGTAATATGGCTACCAGAAACTCTTTTAAATCAATATACATGGATCTATTTTATGTACATCTTGCTTATGGGTGTAAACCCTCATGTTATTTGGCTTATCATGACTCAGATATGGTTTCTTGTACTTCATACAATGTTTATTTAGCTTTTGTGATGCATTGATGTGTAGATCTATTAGTTATATCTTCTACCTTTTTGAGTAGATGCATGTACTTATTTTTCTACAAATAATCCTCCATTAATGGTATAACTCTCTTGCAAAGCTCACATAAAGGAGGGGCTTGGTGCCCGCGCACGCCTCAGGTGAGCACCCAACGTATGTTGGGTGATAGGCCAACGGGTTTGGGGTTAGAAAGAAGTATTGAGGGTAAAATAATGACTACATCTTGGTTCCATTGTCAGGACCTCTTTTGAAGCTATTATGAGAGAAATGTGTAATGACAGAGTGCTTGACCTTGGATAGTGTCAAAGCGTGGCTCAAAAACATAGAGGATGAATTTTATCAGATATTTAGTACTGGATCTGAGTTTGATGCATGAAAATGGGTGAAGGAGAACTTGTATCATGAACTCTATTAGACATTCTTTGGTTTTTTCCCAATAGAGTTGTATATATGGCTATCAGCATATGCATAAAGGATGAGTTGGTACTATAGACCTCATGTTTGGACCTAGGAGGAATATCAATGGTTGCATGATGTCGATCTGACATGGACCCATGTTATTGATCACTGGTGGAGTAGAGTGTTGACTAGTTATACCTTGGAATACACTATTTCTACGTATTCTTTCCCAGAGATTGTTGAGTTTGAGTTCTTGAGGGAGCCTAGAGGATCATTCTTGTGTGTTATTCCACTAGCTATCAAGATCTTGGTCATTACTTTGAGTTTGGAAGCCTTTCCCTTAGCTGGCTAAACTCCTTCTAGGCGTGGGGCACGAAAGCTAGTGTGGTAGAGGATGGCGACCTTGCGGAAGAAATGGAGAGAGAGGAGAGGTGGCTCAAGTATAATGAAGCTCAGGAGAGGGAGTTGGCAAGACAATGCAAAGCTGTAGGAGTGATGGATTTATGGAGGTAGACGTTGTGGGAAGGATTTGAGGTTTGCACAGAGGACATGGAACCTGAGCAGTCTGAGCTACCCCATCTTGGAAAGCACAGAAGAGAAACCCCCTTGGCTTTGGGAGAGAGATCTTCATATGAAGAAAGGAGAATATTCGTAGGCACACATCTTAACCCACATGGTGACCAGACCCTTGTGCTTAGTTTTCTAGTTCCTAAGATAAGTTTGATAATCTAGTTGGTGTTGGTATTCATAGTCGAGTGACACCTAGGAGGTATAATTTTTCATTTGGTACGTGTATGGCTGCACAGTCATTTCCTTTGTTTGGGGGTATTTTTTCTGGTACAACATTTGGGAAAGGTGTGGGATCACAAGGTTTGAGTATCACATCTGGGAGTGGCACAGGAAACACATATGGGAGTGGTTCGGTATCACAGACTATCAGGACACATTTTAGCATGATGGTGGGTTCGCAGGGCAAAATACATTAGGCCCCTTACCTATGATAAGAGAAGGATCTGGTGGATCTGGAGGCATTGGCACTAGTGGATCTAGTGGGTCTAGTGGTGGAGGTAACATCAGAGGGAATCAAGGTCTTGGATCTAGCGGACAAGGTCCACAACACCATCAACATTGTTTTATGAGATGTCACTCCACTTACCTAATTACAAAGTCATTGAGGATGTCACAGATCATGTACACAAGTGTGATTTACTATGGCACATGAAGGGAATCACTACCCCAGAGTAGAAAGCAAGTTAGTTTGTAACCATGTTGCAAGGGCGTGTGGATAGCTGGTATAGGAAGTATGACCCACACCAGATAGTGGTGGATTACATTGCACTGTGTAATGCCTTTTTGGTGGAGTTCCACATACCTGAGTTTGAACAGAAAAGCATCAGCACGTTGAAGGAGATTCAACAAGGAATGGCAGAGAGTGTGTGGGAGTATGATGCACATTTCAAGACTCTCCTATCCAAGTTATCTTATGACATTCACCCTTCACAGCATGCTCAGTGGTTTGTCGTAGGATTGATAACATTGTTTAGGAGGGTGATTTCATAGAGGAATTTCACAAATCCATGTGAGGCCTTGGAGGCTTCCTTGTGTGTTGAGGTAGTAGGAAGCATTGATACAAGAGTTAGTCCATTCCTAGAAGCCCAAATTACTGCAATGGAAAAGCAACTGGAGAAATTGTCTACGAACTCGGCTCATGAGACTCACAACGGGTTATGGTGTATGGATTGTGAGGTAGAAGGGCATACAAAGGACATTTTCCTCATAGATTGGTATGTGTGATGATGGTAGACTATGAGATTTTCCATGGAGATCATGATGCAAGTAGGTGTCTACTACTGCAATGTGTGATCCATAAGAATGTGTCTTGCTATTGTAAAATTTTCACCTCTACTACTCATGACACCAAGGATTGTAGATTGATTGACCAATACATGATGCCATTGATACTGGTGTGCACCAAATAGTATTGTAAATAGTTCCAATGATGAGGGTCATCATTATAAAGGGCACAGATGGAGGGAGTCAAGGAAGAGGCTTTCATGGAGGATTTAGAGGCTATGGAAACCACAGAGGTGGAAGAAGTGAGTTCCCACATGGAACTTGTTACAATTGTGGGTCTATAGAACACTATAAGTGTGAATACCTTGATCTACTACAGTTCTCTTGGTGTGGAAAGAATCACAAGTATGAGGAGTGCCTGGAATTATTTGAACACATGAGCCAGAAGTAGTGGAAGGATAAGGGCATTGGGATGGTGAGCGTAAAGTGTGATGATCAATAGTGGATTCCCTAGAATGGCGCATGAGTAAGAGTTAGAACCTGTACTAGTGACGAACATGAGCTGAGGTTAAGCACACAGGGAGATACCAAAGCAAAGATACCTTCATTACAAGAGAAGAGGTGGTACATGGGAAGTATCTAGACCCTACGCATCAGAAGGAAGTTTATCAAGAGACCATGGATGTAATCAAAAGTATTCAAGGAGAAATTTAATGTCTAAAAGAGAAATCTAGGAAGTTGGAGTAGAAGAAGAGAGCTGTGGTCCCTCAATCAAATATAGATGATGTTAGAGAAGTGTGTAAGATGTTGCGCCAAGAGAATATCATTCCTCTGTTAGGATAATGGTTGAGAGATAAAGTACCAAGCACTGGAGAAGAGCAAGAGAGGAAGTTTCTACATGCTAACCTTCCTCCTCACAACCTTGACTATGATAAGAAGATTACCTTGAATGTAGTTGTAGATGGATGGCTCCTAAGCAATATTATGATTGAAACAGGTGTGAAAGTTAATGTTCTCACCCTGGATGCATGGAATCAAATGGGAAGGCCCTCATTACAGGCCATCTTCAAATGTGTTGTATATGGATAATAAGACAAAGGAAATGCCCATTGGTGTTTTAAAGGATGTTGTTATCACTATCCAAGGGGAAAAATTCACTGGAGACTTCGAAGTCTTAGTGCTTGCTGAGGCAAACAACTTTCCAGCATTACTTGGGTGCCCTTGGTGCTATAAGAACAATGTTGACTTATGTTTCAATAAGGGTTATATAAATTTTGAGAACAAAGAGGAACGAGTTATCATTCCTTTGATGGATGGGAATTCAACACCCTATAATGAACCCTTAGGAGAAGAAGACCTAGACAGAATCTATGTGCACACTATCAGGGACCCTGAGGTTATGTAACAAATAAAAGAAGGTGTTATTGAGTGGGAAGACACTCAACTCTATAAGAGATACAACTAGTGTGGAATCTAAAAATTAGGCACACAGAACATATGAGTTAGTCGGAAGGAAGTTAAGAGGCTTTGTGATGATAGTAACAAAGGTGTGCTTAGTTAGGTACCTGGGAGGAAATAGAGTTTCCAAGTTATACTAGGGGAGCCAACCTTGATGTTTTCCTGTGAGAAATGGAGACCCAGTGGAGATGTGAGATCGAAAGGAGAAGGATGCTTAGATATACCTTTCTCTGGATTGCAACACATTGGTGGGTGAACCATCGCGATAACCTTCTAGAGGTACGAGGTGAGAATCAAATTCTTGAGGAGGGATTTGACTGACTCTTTGTCACTCGAGCTTGGAAAAATTAGGTAGCACCATGCAAAGGGTTTGACCTACCCTCACTACTTTTGGTTGTGCCTTCAACCAGGGTGAGAGGACCCATTTTGTAACCTGTATTTGTAAGAGATGTAAATGGATTGGCTATATTTGGACTTTCCTTCTATGATATTTGAAAGAAAACCTTAAGAAGACATGGTCAATGCAACATAATCTAACTCTCATGAGTTGTCACTCTAGAGAATGGAAATGTCTTCTAAACAAGGTTCAGGTTACTAAAGACAACAATAAGACCTGATTGCTCCTGCATGTTTTGAGTAAAGGATGGGTAAATTTAACAAATATCCTTAGCATTTATGGAAAAACAGTGCAAACAGGGGTAATTCCTATAGGATTTATCATTTATAGATGAATTTTGTTGGGGAATTAAGCAGGATAAAGTTGATTATACGAAATTCTTAAGAAATTTCAACAAAGGTTGGAAAATCTGCAAAACAAGATGATAAAAACACTTCAAATAGTCAACAATGAACCTTCAACTAGAAGATGCACACCCATGGAAGCCCAAAGATGCACGGTTTCACACATTCTTTGAGAAATTGACATAAAATATCATGTCAAAGACTCAACTAAACATCAGAGATTCCTGGTTCATCATGCCTAAGATACACTCATAAGCTAACAAACAATCTGTATCAACAGAATGGAAGTAAAGTGAATTTAAATTGTTTATTGCACAGTAAAATGAAAGCTCTTCTCACAACACAATTGTAAATGCCACAATACTACCACAAGGACAAGATCTTGTGTGATTCAGAGGAATTCCTAACATAAGATTGCAACAGGAACATGAATAACTACTTGAAAACATCTCAAAATGAAAGTAGACACAACGATGCTCATGATTAACACAATTAACTCAAGGTTCATCAAATTTATCAGCAAGGGAAAGCTTTATTTACAGTCTCAAAGCTTGTCAATGGCTGGACACTTGCAACCATCTTGACATGATTAAATTTGAAAACACAAAGGAAATAACAGGTTTCTCAGATAAGCTCTTGGAAAATGGTTTTTTACTCAGCTCTTTCTTTTCTTTGAACAATTATTAGAAAATTTTAACCCCCCTCTCTCATGATTATCTTTCATGCCTTTATACCGTTCAACTCACTTACTAACCTTCAAAGTTTTCCCCCCAAAAAATATGAATATTCTAATGAATATTCCCCTTTACAATATCTATTTTAAAACATGCCACTCTTTTGAAAATGCTTCACTTCATACTATCAGGTGTACAAAATGCAAGTCTTTTCAATTGGTTCCATTTGTGCTTGACTGGGATACCAGGTCATCACTTTTGGCATATTATTTTAATCATTCTTTCCACATATTGATTGGATAATCACTTTTGATGACCTCTGAGCACTTCCAGATGATTTCTGATATGACATATATCCTCATCTACTTCCCAAGAATCCATCTTGGGTGTTGTGCACTCCATTTCATGTCTTATTGGCTTAATTACCACACATGGTTCTTGTCAAATCATATTGATTTATCAGTTTTGCTCATTCCTAATCCCTTCCAACTCTTAAATTTTCTTTGTGTGAGCTAAGAAAAATCTTCTTTCATCTCATGGGAAATATTTCTCTTAATCAGATCAATATGCACCCCTTTCACTATAAAACTTAGTTCTACCCTTTCACCATTATGTGTTCTTTTCTTATTTTGAAGGTAAATATTATTTTCCATATTTATTATCAAACAATGGCGAAGGTACTTGTAGCACAAATAGTTGAAAGAAATTTCTTCAGAGGATTTGAATCAGATTTTTGACCTGAGTGGCCCTGATGAGGCTTTTGTTAGGGCCTTATTTGACATAGAGTGTGCAGGAGACACCAGAGGACCCCTGACTTATCAACAAGTTTGGTTAGCACTTCTTACAAGGCTGATTAGGATCAATCCTGTATTTGCAGCCTTTCAAGTCATGTATTTTCATCTTTTTTGATGGGAACATCTGAAAACCCCTGAAGTCCTAAAGAAATTCTGGATTGAAAGGAGGCCCCAAGTGTCTGGGAAAACCAATTTTCAGTGTCCATTCCTATGTGATGAAGAGTTTGCATTAAAGGAGATTCCAAGGAATCATATGTGTTATATGAAAAATCCTCCATTGACACCGTGCCTGCCATCTCTCACAAGGTAGATGAATTAGAGTGGAGGATCATCTCTTTGGAGAAGGGGTAGATGAGACATGAGTCTTCACAACCAAGTTCAATGCCAGCACCATCTTCAGGAAAGAGAAAGGGTGAATCAAGCTCTCAACCCCCAATCATTATCTCAGATGGAGAAGAAGAGTTGTCCATATCTGCTCATCATTCAAGAGAAGTAGTCTCATCTACTCAGGACAACAGGGGTAGATTTTCCATTCAGTCATCCTCTCATTTATTTCCTCATGCTCCTCAGTCAGAGCATGAATTTTTGGGCCCTTGGCCAGTTCCTTCTCCCAGAGAGCATCCACCCCACACAAGGAGATGGGAAGCTGGGTCAAGCTCAGGACCTCGTAACTTTCCCGGTCTGCAAGGTGTAGTTCTTTCCCTTCCAATTACCTCAGGATTTCCCTCTCAATCCACTCCTAGTAAGTCAATCTATCACAGGGGGAAGGGGAAAACAACCTTCTTCATAGGTGGTTTGGATCTTCTGGATTGGGTGTCCTCCCATCAGAAAAAATTGAGCTGGAAAAGATTATGGATAGTCCTAGAATGACTCTTGAGTCATTGATGGAGATGGGGATGTCTCAAGATCTAGCAGGGTCCATCATATTTCTCCAGACAACGTAAGGCTCAAGTGAATTCATGCTGAGGAAGAATAAGTTGTTGAACAAACTTCCTCCATTAGGGGGAAGTTTTGAAGAGGGAATAAAAGACGTCTGAACATTGTTTTTCCTTGTTGTCTTTATTCTCAACATGTATACAACCCTATTTTTCCATGGGCAGGGGCCCCTATAGAACCCCATTTTGTTCCTTTTTCAACATGCAAGAAGAACAAATATCACAATAGTTTATATGCTTGTACAAATGTGTATTGAATTTTATCTAAGTCATATAAAACTAATGTATTGTACCATTTTACAATTGATATAAGAAAACAATGAATTTTAGAGTAACAATTATCCTTAATGAAACAGAAATAACAGTTAAAACATCATCTTAGAAAGGAAGTATGGGAAGAAAGTACAAATTTTAAGAGCAACAAGCCTAAACTTGTTCATCATTTCTAATATCTACATCCTTTCCTTCTTCAGTTTCCACTTTTGCATCCTGTTCTTCTGACAATCTTGCCACGTATGCATCATATCTCTGGAAAGCTCATTTATTTCACTTTCATCTGGCCCAGTGTGGTGTTGGAAGATTAATGTTTGTCTAGCTATCACATCCATACAATGACCCATCTTCTGCTTGTATTCCAGTGGCCTAGCTTTCAACTCTGTAATTCTATTCTCAATTTTTCTCATTGTTTTAATGACTTCATAAGAGAAATCATCCTTCTGAATATTCCTTTCAAAAGAGTTGATCAAGAAATCAATCTTCAAATCACCATAACTCTTTTTGAATTTTTCAAATACCATGTCTTCCAGTTTCAAATCGATGGCATCAAGAGTATCATCAACCCAATTTCTTTTAACTTCGAGCTTTTCTTTGATCCCATTCAAAGTTTCCACTCTGATTTTTGCTAATTCTTCCAAGGCATGCTGACTTCCTCTGAATTTTGCTGGCACAATATTTTCCTGCTCAAGCAATTCATCACTAAGCTGAGTAATGCGGTCTAATTTGGGAAAAATTCCCTCAAAGTAAAATATTTCATTGTCACATTGCTTGGTTATCTCATCAATCTCATTAAGCCTGATTTTGAGTTCTTCATATTTTTCCCTGGCTTTCTCAATTGTTTCTTTTCCCTTCCTTGTTAGCTTCTCAATCCATGTGTCTACAACTTGAACCTTCTTGACAACCTTATCAATCTTATCCAATCCTTCAGGGGTGTTTACAGAGGTATCTTCTTGAGTGTGGTTGGGTTTCCCAATTAGTTATTGCATACTAGAACTCAAGGCTTTGACCTGTTCTTTCAATTACTTCTTTGTTATCCTGTCTTCATCCACCTTTTGCAATAAGTCATTTACCACCTCTGATACTCCCTATTTTAGTTGATCTCTTGAGGGTTTTCCTAAAGGAATGAGCTGAACATTGTAGTCACTAGTTGTTACATTGTCTCTGGTTTTACCTTCATAAGGGATTGATATTTCTAGAGTTTTGGACCCCAATGGATCAGTATGAGTCTTGGTAATAACCCTAGCCCTTTTGGAGGCTCTTACCATCTTTGGAAAAGATAATGCAGTAAGATCAATAGCCTGAACAGGAAGAATTTATTTCTCTTCACTTGAAATCAATTCACCAATCCACCCTTTTGCAAGACTTGTTCCATGTTTTTCTTCTTGTAATTCTTGTTGGGGTTTCTCAGGGACAACCACCAATTGCTTAGATATTCCTTGTTCATCTTGGGCTAATGGTTTTACCTATTTCTCACCATCTATTTCAATAACCATCTCCCTACTCTCATCTTGTACTAGAAATTCCTTCACTTGTCTTTCTCCTTGGTCTAGATCTTGGGATTGATCAGCCTCCTTCTGATTTATACCAGTAGTTGGAATATATTATTTCCTTATCTCTCCAATTGATGCCACATTAGATTCAGTTTCTTCCCTGAGGTTTTCTTGAACCAATAATTGGCTTGCACAGATTCCTCCTTCCCATCACATATCTCTACCTTCTTTGAAGATTGTTGGGTTGGCATCTTACTATCCTCATGTTCTAATGACACCTCAGGTCATGCCATAGTGGATTTCTCACCTGATGCCAACTCCCTATTCCCATCTAGAGATTGCATATCTATACCAGCAATAATTTCCTTTCTAGCACTTGCATCTTGTGTAACTTCTATTGTATTTTCAAAGATATATTTCTGCTTGACAATGCTCATCATCCTTAGTGGTTTTAACACAATGGGAAGCATCTTCTTCCACTAATATCTTTGGTATCCTTTGACTCTGAAGTTACTTGACCTATAGGAGAAACTTCTGATGTTTGGATCTTGACTTCATCAGTTGGCACATGAGTGATTTCTTCCAATTCCTTATTTATTTGAAGATTATCTACTGGTTTGGCTATTTGTTCATTAATAGATACATCAAGTGCATCTAATGTGGAAAATTCTTCACCAATGTCAACATCTATCACATTTTCATGAGCCTTTGTAGACTCCTGCAATGTTTCAAACAAAGGTATATTCACATCCTCAGCAGGTAGGGTTTCAGATGTCCTCATACCTGGACTTAGAATTTTTCTATCTACTGGATTAGATGAAACATTTCCTTGGGTCATTTGTTCCTGAGTGCTTCCCATTGTCACTTCTTCCAAAGGAAAATATGAGGAGAAAGGCACTAATTGTTCCATCTGTGGTACTGGTGCAGTAGGTTGTGTCTGAGAAACATCATTCCTCTCATGTTCAGGGGGATCAATCACCACATCTCTATGCTTATGTTTCTTGGGTGGGTGGGCACCCTCTCTTACCAGAATTGGCTCATAGACAACCTTGTGTCTCTTGTGTGCCCTTTCAAACTTTTTGAGGTCTGGTGCTGCCTTTCATTCCTCTTTACGTGGCCTAGATTGAGAATGGCCACTTCTTATAGCCCCACTCATTAATTTGGTAGCACTATGAGCTTTTGGAAAAATACCTGAGGGAACCAAATGAGATGCCAAACCTTTCCCTTTTTCTTGAAGTGGTGTTGCAAAAGTAATAGGAGCATTTTCCATAGATTTCAAGAGCATTTCCTCAGTCTTTTTCCTCAGAGTGGATATAGAAGTACCAGTCCCACTAGTGGCTGAAGTCCATTCATCTATAAGTTCAGAAGTGGGCCTCTTTGAAGGAAACTGAGGAGATTTTCCTCCCAAAGGATCAATTCTGTCAACCCCTTCTCTCAGGGGAGGGATATCATCACTTAAGTTTCCCAGATCCCTAAAGTTATTTAGGATTCTTGTATTTTGGACTGATAGATCAATATTATTTTGAGCCAACCAATTTACAGTTCTCCTCATCACATCAGTTATCCAAATATAAGAATCATCTGATTCTATTTCATTCCAATTTAGAGGGGCTATAGGTTGTCCTTCTATCTTTTGATCAAGATAGTACTTACTCACCATGTGTGGATCATCCACAATTCCCTCAGGGATAACTGCAATCTTGAAGTCTATGATTTGTGCAAGGGTCATTCTAGAGAAATCTCTCAGTCTGACCTCTTCCTCATCCCTACAATTCATCCAATAGTCTTCAAAATGAGGCTCATGTTCAAAAGTGTTTGCAATATTATTAAACACCCATCTGATATCATAGTTAGCTCTCGCATCAAATTTTTCCAACTCAAACCTCTTCAATTCATCCTCAATTAATCTAGCTTTTAAAATTGAAGGGCATGAGTACCTTCCAATTCTGATGGGGAACTTAATATTTTTCTTATGTTTCCCAACAATCAATTTGTGAACTGGTGTTAATTTCCTTGCCAGTTCACACAAAGCCATTTTATCATCTAAGTATCTGGGAAACTTATATGGCTTACCTTCAAAACCACTAACCCTTATATATGTGAACTTCCTATACTGAATAAAATAACACCCATATTCCATAATCACTTGCCTAGCCTTCTCAAAAATTCTATACTGCCCCCATTCTATTTTTAAAAGACATATAATTGGTGCAAAGAAAGCATCATTGACCAATCTTACATTCCCACTCCAATTAACCAGCTACAGCTGGGGAAATATATCATGCATTTGGCATTTCTTAAAATAAGCACGTGGCAAGAGGCCAGGGAAATGTCTATGTCCTGCAACATTGTAAATCAGGTAGGTCATCATGTAAAATTCCAACTCTGAGGTATCACCCATTTCTATTTTTTCTGCCAAGGTAACCATGTGACCATGAAGTGCTTCTGCAATAAAAGTAGCCCAACAAATGCTCCCCTTTCTTTCCAAAATTATCCACATGTAGGTACACATCCATTCCTTGAACTCATTTGTAGTCTCCAATCCAGCCATTCAACTTAATAATACAATAACATCCTCAACTTCTTCAGCAAATTGTGCCCTAACCAGTCTCTTAGGGATTCAAGTTGTTGCCTTTTTCTCTACTAGGAGCCATTTTGTGTTTATGAGTCTAGCATAATCTTTTTTATTTTCCTCATAGTCTCGTAAGGCTAACTTGATACCCAAGGTTATTGGATTAGTTATCACAGGTAACTTGAGCATTATCCTAATAGCCACAGGCATCAATGTCAACACTACATCACCACTTCCATCTAGCACTTCCCTTTTTTCTGGGTCATAGTTCATAGCGCAATGCCATACCAATTCTGGGAAATGAACTGATGGTGGAATAACACCAGCTAAAGTGATGTGGCTATCTTGAATTGCTCCCATAGACTCACTCTTATTAGGGCTACTCAATCTCTGAAGAAAATCCTTTAAGTCGGCATTCATTAAGTGTGTCCATAATTTTATCTAAATCACTTGTGATTCCAGATGCAACCGAGAATGAGGATGGCATGGTTTTCATCTTTAAAAACCCTAGCTTTACTTCAAATTTATTTTCTAATAAAATAAAAAGCACATGAGTTCTTTAGTTCTTACCATATTTCCCATGACTGACTGAGCAATTCAACATCAATTCAAAATATTTTCAAACTTTTGGTTCCCAATTCGAGCTCCACGATCAAATTCACAATATTCCTCAATGAAAATCACTAACGATGGAAACCAGATCATGAAAATTGATAATAAAAGGATCGAGGTGCTTGAAAACTTTAAAATCATCCTTGATTTGTGCAAGATGCATTGATGGTGGAAGAAATTAATGCATTGCATCGTGGCCACTCATTCCACTTTTCCCAATTTTAAAAGTGAGTCATCCACGTGGAAAAAACTTGCATCGATGCGGGCTCAGGGAGATTCTTTGTATTTTTTCCATGTTTTAAAACATATACACTTTTAGTCATTTGACCCAACTACCCACTTTTGAATTTTCAATCTGATCTTGACACATGGTCGCACCTAAAAGATAGCAGAGCTATGGGCCTTTTCTGAAACTTTGTTCCTTTTTCACATTAAACCAAAAGTATAAGTTTTCTCCGATGACCCACTTCCCTGCTCCTTGCATAAGAAAGAGCCACGTGTCTTTTGCAGGCCTCAGGAACTTCCTTGCACTTTTACACCTTATTACCTTGGTGCACAAAAATATAACTATGCCCCGATCCCCTGCATCCATCCCACTTGTGACAAGTGTACATCTTTGGAGGGTGGAATAAATTTTTGTTTGTGCCTTTTTTGATTGTGAATATTCAGAGGAATATTTATCAGGTCATGGAGCCAACTTTGCATTTTTGTGAAAGCAATAGAAAGTTATAAGTTTGTAACTTAAACCCACCATACCACATCCAACTGGGAAATGCCACATACCAACGGGCGGTGGAACAAAACACAAAATTACTGACATGATCAAGGAACACCTCACACAGGTAATTTTTCTTATTTTTAAACCCGATTCATGATCAGTTTTCGATTGCAGGGGTTTCCAAAATAATTCATACCCAAACAGGATCCTCAACCAAAAAGAGGAAAAACAAATCAACATACAGGAGACTCAACAAAATTAAATCAATGATTGTAACCTTTCAAACTAGCACCCCTTACTGGAAAATAAAAAACACAACAAACGTCGAAGGAAATTTCAAACAAAAAGGGGCGAGATTAATTCGAGCACAGGTTATGGATAGTTTTGATGAGCAAGCGTGTGCCTATCATGAACCCCTAAAAACAAATGAGGTTAACATTACTTCAAAGGTGGAACCTAAGGAGGCTACAATTAGAGATTACTAAAAAAAATGAGGTTTTGAAGATCATCGATCTGTTGTGTGAATTTCAATATTTGTTTCCACACGGGTACCATAAGCTTAAAGGATTTCACAACTCCTTGGGAGAAATGAAGATCAATTTAAAGGAAGGTGCGTGACTAATTTGGAAGAGACCTTATCGAATGAATATGAATCTGTGTGTCAAAGTCAAGGAGGAGATTGACAAGCAGATCACATCAAGCATCATTGAGGATGTTGAAGAATCAAAATGGATAAGTCCAATGGTCATCAGCATTAAGAAGGATGGAAGGATAAGGATTTACATCGATTATATGGATTTGAATGTGGTATGTTTCATTGACCCTTTTCCAACCCCCTTCACTGAGGATATATTGGAAGGAGTAGTTGGGCGCGAGATGTATTCTTTCATAGATGAATTCTCAGGATATCATCACGTTAGAATTGTAAAGGAGGACCAAGAAAAGACAACTTTTTCCATTGAATGGGGAAGTTTTTCCTACACGGTCATGCCTTATGGCCTGAAGAACGTGCCTATTGTGTTTTTGTGCATTGTGGTTCAAGCATTTCAGGACTTTATCCATAAGTTTCTTCAAGTCTACCTTGATGATTTGACGGTTTATAGACTAGTAAAAGACCATTGCGAAAATCTGAGGCTAATGTTTGAGAGGTGCCGATGGTTGAGTATATCCTTCAACATTAAGAAATATGATTTTTCACTACTCCATTTGGAACCCTTTGGGGCATATCATATGTAAGGAAGGCTTACTGGTGGATCCTACCAAAGTTGTCATTATTGTCAAATTAGGGGAACCTACCAGCCAAAGCACGGTGCGTGGATTCCTTGGGCATATGGGGTATTACCAAAAATTTATTAAGGGATATGCCAAGATCTTTGTGCCATTAGAAAATTTGTTGAAGCACAAAATTACATTTCATTAGTGAGAGGCACAATAGATGGCTTTTGACACATTAAAGAATAGGCTTATAATCATGCCCATATTACGTTGTCCCTCTTGGGATGATTCATTCCATGTACATGTTGATGCTTCAGGGATGACGATTGGAGCAATCTTAGCATAACCTGGAGAGGGAATTGTTGACCACCTCTTGTGCGCAAGGCATTGTCAATGATCTACGCATTGCACAAATTCAGGCAGTATCTATTGGAAACACCCTTTATATTCTACACAAAACACTCGGCATTGAATTACTTGGTAAACAAGCCCATTCTACAAGGGCACATGTGTCGGTGGGTCCTACTATTTCAAGAGTTTGAGTTTACGGTTGTTGTAAAAATGGGTAAGAGTAATTTGGGGCCTAACCATCTATCAAGGATTGACTCAAGAGAGGACATGCAAAGAATTGAGGACACAATGTCAGATACACAATTGTTAAAATTGCAGCATGCACCCTCTAACTTGGAAGATATTGTTTTGTTTCTTAAAATGGGTGTGGCGTCCGAAGGAATGAAGACTTTAGAAAGGAATTCGTTAGCCATACGCGCCACACCCTACATGCTAATTAGTGGAGACTTATACAAGCTATTTCGCGATGAGTTTTTGTACCAGTGTGTGTTAGAGCATGAGTGTGATGAAATCATGGAGGAAGCACATGGTGGAATTGCAAGAGGACACTATGCAGGGAATGCAATCATGTGCAATATCCTTCTAGCAGGCTTTTGGTGGGAAGAGGTTTAAAAAGATTGTATCAAGTATTGTAAGGCATGTGACCACTGCTAGTGTCTTGGTAAACCAAGGAAAAGAGATGAAATTGCATTAAGATTGACTACCAGTGTAGAACCATTTGAGAAGTGGGTAATTGACTTCGTAGGTCATATTTCCCTAGTCGTGCAAAGGATAGGTTCACGCTATATCATTACATGCACAGATTACCTTATAAGGTGGGTAGAAGTGGCACCTACAAGGGATTACATAGTGGCAACAGCAGCTAGGTTCTTGTGGTAAAATATAATCAGCAAATATGGATGCCCGCTGAGCTTAACAAGTGATAGGGGTACTCATTTCTTAAATGAGATAGTTAGAATCATATTGGCAGAATTCATGGTAGCCCATCACAAGACTACCCCTTATCACCCACAAGTTAATGGGACTACTGAGGCATTTAATAAAATTTTGAATCACACATTAACCAAGATTTGTGATGTGGGAACAAAGGATTGGGATGATAAATTTTTTGTTGTGTTATGGTCATATCGGACTACTTATAAGAGACTAAACAAGGTCACGCCTTTTCAATTGGTGTTTGGCGTGGAATTTGTGTTACCTATTGAATTCATGTTACCATCACTATGTATACCATGTGCAAGAGGGTTATATGATCAACAAGCGCTTGAGGAGAGGATCGATAAGTTGATGCAGTTGGATGAGAGGTAGGTTATTGTTTGCTAGAGTTAGAAAAACAGAAAAAATATAGGTAGAAGGCATGACATGATAAACACGTCAAGAACAAGCAATTTCAAGTTAGACAGATGGTTTTATTGTATGATTCCATTTTTTTGTGCCATCTTGGGAAATTCAAAGTCCATTGGATGGTCCCATACATTGTATCCTATATACTTGGTTCAGGGGCTTGTCAGTTACAAGTGCTGGATAGAACACGATTTCCAAGCCATTTCAATGGGAGTAGGCTGAAGCCCTACTATAAATGAATCTTCTTTTTGTTTATAAATAAGGTAGTATTGCCAGTTAGCCTGGGTTTTACTTTTATGTCGTTTATTTTCTTTATGTTTCCCTTTCTTGATGTTTTGTTTTATACGTGTTTGTCCACTGGTAGCCACTTATTATTTTCAAAAAAAATCTATGCGCAGAGGACTGCGCATCCATTTTTGTGTGGGTGGAGTGATGTTACAAGTGTTGGAAGCTATGGTTGTGGATGGCCCGGGTTGAAAAATCAAAAATACATGGATTGGAAGATCACGCATGGAAAATAAAGGAATGATGTTGTCAAAAGGCTTTAAGAAACCACGTACAAGGGTAAAAAAAGCGCAGGAGCAACATGAGGTAGGCAGCGGAAAGAACTTGGTCTAAGACATAGAGGAATAATTGACTTTGGCGTGGGAGAAAGCACGAAGAATTATATGGTCAAGGCAGTTGAGTGCTAGAAGGTTGCAGAAGTGTTCACGTAGGATTGAGCGTGGAGGAAAAGCGCTGAAGGTTGGCGTTGGAAAAAAAGTCCCCTTTATTGTGAAATTACAATTGGTAGGTGGCATGGCATTTATTGTGGAGAAGAGAAAAGTTATAAATAGAAGATTGAGGGTGCGTTATTTTCTACCTTGCCTTTTAAGTTATCAAAGATATCTTACGAACTAGGGCATCCTTGCGAAGAAAGTTTGAGAAGAGTTGTGAATATTTTCGTGCATTGCTAGTTCGATCAGTGAACTAGATTGGAAAGAAGTACATGGGCATAAGTGGACAAGGTTGTGTGGAAGAATCTCGTGGTTGTTATGTCGTCTTGTGGAAAAAGGGTTTTCCAGGTTAGGGTTGCATAGCTAGGGCACGGGGTTTCAAGGAATTTTCGCAAAGGAGTAGAGCCGCAAAGTTGAGCAGAGCCAGGATCAAGAGAGAGGAAGAATTTTTAAGGACCCGATGAAGGAATGCCACCAAGGAGAGTAGAAAATGTTTCACCAAAGAATGGCAATGAGAAGGGAAAACAAGTCATTTCTACTAGTTTCAATGAAGAATGGTTCACGGAAATGCAGTACTCGGATGGCGTAGTACTTGGTAAAGAATGGTTGTCTCACATCAAGAAGATGGCCTTCTGTTATTACAACCATCAAACAAGCACCATAGAGAATGAATTGACATTAGAACTAGTTCACCCTACAGAGAAGAGGACACCAAATGGAATGCTCATCTATGACGATGAGATAAAGGTGAAAATGGAGAAGGATGGGTTATTACAACTCTACGAGTTTCCCTATTTTGGAAATCTTGAGTGACTATACCAATGGTTGATGTTACGTGTGCATGAAGAGCAATTCTATTTCACAAGTCAGAGGATGTGCATAACCCCCCGGCTGTTTTCTAAGTTCATCGGCCTTATATGAGAAGGAGAATCATTGGACGATGATTTGGTAGACAAGGAAGCCATTAAAAATACGGTTGAGGATTATAAGTATAAGAAGGGTTGGCGCTACTTCGACATTTCTGAAATTACTGACCCATGATGAGGATGTTTGTGTGTTTGGTTACAAATTTGAATGGGCAAGAGAGATGGACACAAATCAATAAGGCCTGGTTGAATATGTGCGGCAAGATCTCAGAGGGAACCATCTATAACTCTCATCTTTTATTAAAGAGGAGATTATAAACGCCGTGCATGACAAAGAGAAGATCAAGTTTGCTAATGTCCTCCTCACCATTTTCTTTTCAGATATTAGAGTTCCCGATGGGCCAGATAAGTTTGTTTGGGAATACCCATATGAAAACCCATCCCCCGCCAAGAGATTTGAACAGTATACCTATGACACCATGACAGCCACTCATAAGGCGCGCCTAGAAAAGTGGTATAAGTGGATTCACGATGCATTCGGGGCTGAATGGAGAATACCCAAGTAGTTACCCTAATTAGTATAAGAATAGGTTGAGTTTATCATATACCAGCATTTTGTATCGGCAAATTTACTTTGGTATATGGCACCAAGAGTCCTTGGTGTAAATTTTCTTTATCCTTCACAGTGCAGTACTTCCAGGCCGGGGTTAATTGATTTAAAGAGGAGAAGAAACTCATATTTGATCTAATTGTAGTAGATAAAAACTACCACGAGCTGCACAAGAAACTAATATACCCCAAGAAGCGTGCTTATGTGGAGAAGTATGTCTCTCATGGCGTGCACATGTTAAAACTAGTAACATTACCTATTGCAGGGGAATAGTGCTATGATTCAATAACAAACCCAATCATGCACACAAGATCTAAACAATTCCCCAAAATCTACAACAGTGGAAGTATAAACTAGAATAATCCAAATCAAAACAAAGTACACACACATAACACAACATGTACCATGGTTCACCCAATGTGGGCTATGTCCACCAAAGATAGAGATCTCATATATATAATATAACAAGAGTACAAACCAACTCTTCAATACAAGAGTACAATGCATCTCTCCAAGAGTATCTCCTCTCCTTCAGATCTCTAAACGGATCTCCATGAGTGCACTACAAACGTGCCTCCAAACCACCAGAAAATCTCACATAACCAGGAACTACTGCATCTTTGAACTGCTACCAAGTTCTCTATGGATCTGCAATAAGACCTCTCACATGGGTCTACCAATGTGCAACCATGACTGTGCACCAAGAAGTAAGTTTGTCTCTCCATCACTGCATCAACCTGTGCAAACATGAAGACAACCTCCTCTACAATATCTAGATCTACATGGATCAACAATACAACATGATCTCATGGATCTATGAATACAAGATCTCACAACAACTTGTGGATCTAACAATATAAGACTAGATCTACATGGATCTATAATACAAGATCTCACCAACATGTGGATCTACAAGAAGAAACTCTATGTGCTTTGCATACTATGCAAGCCATTACAATGAGACAATAACTATACAAAGGAAATATAGTAGAAGATGTTACCCTCTTCTCACCATTCAAGATGTACCTATGTATTTCCTTCTATCTAACTCCTCTCCATGGAAGCTTTATCTTCATGTAACTTGTTCTTTCTTTTCTTCTTCTTCTTCTTCATCCTCTCAATCTAAGAGAATCAACATTAATTCAATCTATCCTTATGTTCTAACCCTACCTTTCATGCTTATATAAGCATCTAAAAACTTAGGGCACCTTAGCTATGCATTTACAACCTTTAGATCAACTTTATAACAAAGTTAGATCTAATTCCCGTGAGTTAAATATAAACTTTCACGCACAGGTAACCGATGACGGTTACCCTAACCGATGGCGGTTCATCTGTTGACTGATGGCAATTCTTATGTTGATGGACGGTGTTAATATGACCGATGTTAATATGTTACTGTGTAAACCAACCACATGTAATGCATGCTTATTGTGAAGCAATCTAGCTCCACAACCTAACAATCTCCCACTTGGAGATAAATTGTTAAACCTTTGTACTTGTACCTATACATCACCGTCCTCTACATATCATGAAGACCATCTATTCTTTACTTCAACAATTCTCTTAAAAAATAAAATGAGGAAGATCAAACCATCTTCTCAAACCAAGAAGATAAAATCATGACTTACCAAACTTGCACGAAGCTACAATTGATCCATGACACCAAGCCTCAAGCTCCCACTGAATCGTAACACCATACCAATTGTTGGTATTAGGAAATCAAGCCAACCAAGCTCCTCATGCAATAAGCCATCATGACTAACACACCTGCAATAGCTCCCACTCAAACTGAAGTACTGAGCTTCAACTACAACCATAGCCATACCTGTAAAACCAACCATGTTCTCCATCCATCTATCCATGTCTCCATGCAACCACCAATGCAATTGTCCAAAGACAAGTCAATACTAGAATATGCAAAAGCAAAACAAGATCTCGGGTAAAACAACCCTAAATGAGTTCTACATGCAACAGTGGGTGATCAATCCACAAACACCTGCATAACTCAAAGAAATCCAAACACTGCAATCTGCAAATCCAACCCTGCATAAACAACTAGCATGTCCAAGACAATCATATGTAGATAACATCTCCCATGGAGTAACATAGTAATCAAGAGGAAATACAAACATCCCCTACTCATGCTCAAGGCATCTAAAATGTGCTCATAGGAATCCATGTTCAAATCAAACATCTGCATCATCATAGACTCACAAAATTGAATCTATCCACATGTACAAACTCACCATGTACATCCATCCATATCACCAGCTCTCCATAAGCTCCAAGTCTGCCACCGACTAACTCCAAAGCTGAATATGAATCTTGTGCTCATCAATGTCAATAAAAAACATCCATGCTAAACCATGCCACTAATACCAAGTGCAAATACTAGAAAACATGTCATCAACATACTTTGCACAATCCAACCAAGATGAAAGAAAAACAAGGGCACCATCTAAAAATGGTAAATAAACACTACTGTCAAACATGTGACCAAACCGACCATGGTTTCCTAACCGACCCCGGTCACTACCTGACCGACCACGGTTACTAGATGACCGACCATGGTTAACCCTAACCAACACCGGTCTCTGTAACTATCAAATTTTCTCCTTTTTCACCCTTCAAACTCTGAAAATTGCTCTATCATCTAAAACCAGCTGAATCAACCATCAACTGCCTTCCCTAAGGAATATCCAGGCACCACAAAATAAACTAGAAGTGACATCACAAAGCAATAAACTCAAAATACCTGCAAAGTCATGACTGCCCTCCAAAACCAACTTGTGCCTCCTGCCACTCTGAATAGTAGCATAATCTCCTCTCACTCTGCATGTGCATATATGTCCAACCTGTAATGCCAACAACCATGGCTTGCTCCCACTTAACATGAACTCCCATGCACTGCCTCTAACACCAAGCTCAAAAGCTAATATGTCAGTGAGAAATAAAACCAGATGAAAGAAAATATAAATTGATTCCCTTCTTATCAAAGAATACTTCTACATCACATAAGTTTGGACTTCTTGTGAAGTAGGTGAATCAACTTCTTTTCATCCATGTGTACTCAACATCTCTCGTTACCTGCAACTGTGTCTAATCATGACTTTTCATTGAGGATCTCATCCTTAGACTAGAAACCCTTGTCCTCAAGATTCCACACAACCGGGAAATAAAAGTCAAACAACACCAAAAACCATGGTGTAAATCTGTGCACACTATCCAAACATAATATCAGTTGCTCCAAATGAAAGAAATAAAACATGAATCATATAGAGATACCTGACCCAAAGTCTCACTGGACTAACCGAGCCAACTTTGTCCTCTTTCTGATCCAAACATTGAAGTGATCTGCACTATTTCTGCCTATACACATTGTGCAAGAAACCTGATCCTCCAAAATAGGACACTAAACCATCCATGCCCTCTTCTACTGTAAGAAACCCTGTGCAAACTCATTGTCACAGAGACCAACCACAGTTCGTTGACTGGTACCGGTTACCCTCTGTGACCGATGTTGGTTCCCTGACCGACGTCGGTGCTGTTGGATCGAACACAATGCCACAAATTGGCATAGGTCACCAAACCAGGTGCCTACTCCAACCAAAGCCGATAGTTGTGTTGAGCCAGTCATTTCAAGAAGCACCCAAATCTTGCACAAAAAACTTAACAACAATAATACATGCAATAAAACTGCACCAAGATGAAATACATCACCTTACCAGCACCAAGATACTCAACCACATCTTCAACTGAAGAACATGCTTCTCTGATGGAAACCTCGTCTTCATTCTGTGCTACTATATTCAGCTTCTCTAACGAAGCCCTGCATCTAACTGCACCAAAGGATATATAACTTGCTCCTCTATCTCATACTCAGATCTGTAATCCCAAACATGCATGTGCAACCAAAATATACAAGCACTGCAATACCAAGATAAAACCATACCTCTATAACCCAGATCTGTAATCTGACCAACATGCTTGTGCCTCCAAGAACCAGGGACACCTCAACAAACAAGATACATTCCATGCATCTTCTTAATTTCTTCAGATCTATGATTTTCTGTTTAAAACCAGGTTGCCCAGTAACCGACCATGGTCACCCTGTAACCGACCACAGTCACCCTGTAACCAACCATGGTCACCCTGCCGACGTTGGTTGCCACCTAACCGATGTCGGTCACTATATTCTCCAGCAACCTTACATTTCTAGCTTCCACTTGAGATTTAAATATCTTCCTGTGATTTTCACATCAGGAAAAACAAACCCTGTTATCATCCACCTATCAGTAAACCACTAACAATATACTGAAGCAAAACCTTGCTCTAAAATAACCAAGATCTGATACAAGTTGTTGGGATTTCAGGACTGTGGAATAGTGATATGATTCAATAACAAACCCAATCATGCACACATGATCTAAACAATTCCCCAAAATCTACAGCAGTGGAAGTATAAACTAGAATAATCCAAATCAAAACAAAGTACACACACATAACACAACATGTACCGTGGTTCACCCAATGTGGGGCTACGTCCACCAAAGATAGAGATCTCATATATATAATATAACAAGAGTACAAACCAACTCTTCAATTCAAGAGTACAATGCATCTCTCCAAGAGTATATCCTCTCTTCCAGATCTCTAAACAGATCTCCATGAGTGCACTACAACCGTGCCTCCAAACACCACCAACAGATCTCACATAACCAGGAACTACTGCATCTCTGAACTGCTACCAAGTTCTTTGTGGATATGCAACAAGACCTCTCACATGGGTCTACCAATGTGCAACCATGACTGTGCACCAAGAAGTAAGTTTGTCTCTCCATCACTGCATCAACCTGTGCAAACATGAAGACAACCTCCTCTACAATATCTAGATCTATATGGATCAACAATACAACATGATCTCATGGATCTATGAATACAAGATCTCACAACAACCTATGGATCTAACAATATAAGACTAGATCTACATGGATCTACAATACAAGATCTCACCAACATGTGGATCTACAAGAAGAAACTCTATGTGCTTTGCATACTATGCAAGCCATTACAATGAGACAATAACTATACAAAGGAAATACAGTAGAAGATGTTACCCTCTTCTCACCATTCAGATGTACCTATTATTTCCTTTTGTCCAGCTCCTCTCCATGGAAGCTTTGTCTTCATGTAACATGTTCTTTCTTTCTCTTCTTCTTCATCCTCTCAATCAAGGAGAATGCAATAATCTAACAATCTTCCTCTATAATTCTATTCTAACCCTAGATTTCATGCTTATATAAGCATATACAAACTTAGGGCACCTTAGCTATGCATTTACAACCTTTAGATCAACTTTATAACAAAGTTAGATCTAATTCCCGTGAGTTAAATATAAACTTTCACACACAGGTAACCGATGTCGGTTACCCTGACCGATGGCAGTTCATCTTTCTGACCAATGGTGGTTCTTATGTGACCGATGGTGGTTAATATGCTGACCGATGGCGGTTAATATGTTTATCCATGCCAGTTACTGTGTAAACCAGCCACATGTAATACATGTTTATTGTGAAGCTATTTAGCTCCATAACCTAACATCCCATAAAAAAAGAGTCGCCACAGAAGGAGGAATCAACACAGAAGGAAGAGTCGCCACAGAAGGAAGAGTCGCCACAGAAGGAAGAGTCACCCAAGAAATAAGGAGAAGAAAATTCCCCTGATTTGGAATCACTAGTAAAGAAGAAGCAAGACGGGTGATTAAAGGGTCGGGACTTAGGTGAAACAGAAAAGCATGGAGACCGAAAAGGACGATGAAGATGACGAAGAGCGCGACGAGGCTCAAAATCTTCCTGTGTATAATCTACATGAATAAGAGGAAGAAGGAAATGAAGAGAAGGATGAGAACGAGGCAGGCGCTCAGTGACAAAGGGAGGAGTGAGCAAGTAAACATGAAGGATCAGAAGACCCCGACCCTGACTAAGGAGCATATGGATAATACCATAGAGAGGGAAGTGGCAGGAATTATCCAAAAGTTTGGTGGAGCATGAAGTCGAAGTAAAGCGCTGAAGAAGTGCTGAAGGAAACTAAGAAAAGCATGAAGTGTGGGAAAGGAGTATGGAAGCATGGGTGGAGACCCCAGCTTAACAGTAAGCTTCCCAAAGACAGCACGCATAGGTGGAAAGGGCATAGTAGCGGCACAGGAACAAGAAATGACTTTAATGATCCAAATAAGGTACTACCGCATGCGCTTCCAAAGTACCATGCCCACAAACCAACTCCTCGCTTGGTCTTCTTTTGATGAAGAAGGTGTGTACCCACGCACAAGGAAAATGTTATCTTGGGCTTTTGAGTCCCACATTGATGAACCCCGAGTTTGAGGTAAATCTGAGATGCATTGATGAAGATACCAGATTTCAAGGGAGTAAACCCTCTGGTAAATGCCTAACAACTATCCTATGAGAAATTTTGCAACGCGCGCTCAACAAAGCATTAGTGGAGGTGGAGGCAAGACTCTTCAATAGAAACGATAGGATAAGGGTCTTGGAGGAAGAGCTTGAGAAAAAATAATGAGGAGAACATTGAGCGGGATAAAGAAATAAAACATAAGGAATTGATTAGTTTGTAGTTAAGGCGTGACCTGAGGGATGAAAAGGCAAAGGTATCGCGAAATTCCATAAGAAGATAGAGGCCATTTGTAGACGCCATAATCTTGAAGCACCCGGACCTATGGCCCCACCTGAGCAAAAATATGAGTCAACCATGCACTTACTTGGAAGACTTAACCCGCATCCTCACCATAAAAAGGTGATCACTCGCATTAGAGTCAACAGAGTAGGTTATGGCATGCTAGAAGGAGGAGGAAAAGCGTAAGATTGGGGAGACAGTGACTTGGTAACTCAAATCTCCTTTCTGTAGTAAAGACCGCTGTGCAGAATGGTTGAAGACGTGTATGACAATTGTGCCAACAGAGACAGGGTAGCAAGCATATTGGTTGCTACACACGAGGCGGATCTGAAAGAATTTCAGGGAAGAAACACAAAGGTAATAGGGTAGAGCGCGACAAGATCCTAGCTGAATTTGAGAATAAATTAGAAGCAATCGAAACCTTGTGGGGTTCTATTAAGAATAAGATAAAGGAACTGTACCCCCAAGTTGCTCGCAGGATGGATGCACTAGGCAATCTTAGCAAGCAGCTGGAAAGCATTGTAGATATGTTGAAAGCTAAGAGCGAGGAACTTAGTTTTGATGAAGTAAGCGCATTAGTGGGTGACCTACTTCAACAGGAGCAGTAGGGAGAAGTAGATGCATGGGAGAAGATTGAGGCATCTATAAAGGAGTTCCCACTCCTCATGCAGTAGTAGCATATTCTTCTATTCTTCCATTCTTCCATCCTTCCATTCTTTAATTGTTTCAATACCTCTATTATTTATTCTTTGAGGAAGTAGAATGTTTCCGAGGATGGAGAACACGCATAGTGTGGGGTGATGTTGGACCCTAAAATATTGGATAAGTACCAAGAGGCGTGCACACGCACAGGATCAGTAGATAGAAGGGTGCTCATGGAAAAATGCACAGAAAAAAGGTTTAAGAAGGGTTTAAGTGAAACCAAGGTGCGCGCGGGAGGTAGAACAAGGGTTTAAAGGACTTAGCCATATTTGGCATCATGGAGTCACTTGAGGAAAAATGTGAGGACCTGACTAGGCATGATAAGTAGATAAGGTGCCAGCTTGGAACATTGGAGTTCAAGAAAAGGATATTCCACGCAGGGAATATTCTCAGAGGCATCATTACAGTTAGTGGAAGGTTTGTAAAAAGGATAAGCATTCGCCAATGGAGGACCACATTGACACTTGGCACGTGATCTTCTCAGGAGAGAAGTCATGGCGGTGGTCAATGATCCTATTTAAAGAGGTGTTTGGGACATAACAAATATGTACAGACACACACTAGACACACAGATATATATATGGGTACAAAGTGCAAAGGGGAGTAGAGAAAGATAAGGAGAGTAACGAAGTAATGGAGAAATGTTAGGAAATGCTAAGGGTTTAGAGTTCATGGTGCTAGGGTTTAGAGTACTTAGTGCTAGAGGGTTATAAGGGATACCATTAAGTACATATGTATTAGGGTATTGGGATCTGTAATAAGGGATATAATAGTGAAAAGCATATTTAGGATCTCTGATCATATAGGTTTACAGGAGTCGAGTCTATGTCATTTGATGTATATATTTTGAGATGCCCCTTTTTGAATGTAATATGGATAACAGAACTCTGTTAAATCAATATACATGGATCTATTCTATAAAACTTGCTTATGGGTGTAAATCCTTATGTTATTTGGCTTATCATGACTCAGATCTGGTTTCTTTTACTTCTTACAATGTTTATTTAGCTTTTGTGATGCATTGATGTGTAGATCTGTTAGTTATATCTTCTGTTGTTTTAAAGTAGATGAATGTACTTTTGTTTTTGCAAATAATCCTCCATTAATGGTAGAAATCTCTTGCAAAGCTCACATAAAGGAGGGGCTCAGCTGCCCCTGCGCGCCCCTCGGGTGAGCACCCGATATATGCTAGATGATGGGTTGTCATGCTTGGGGTTAGAAAGAAGTATTGAGGTTAAAATAATTACTCAGTTTGTATTAAGAAATTCTGGAAAGTGGGTTCAATTATATTTCTATTTGTATCTTGTAATCTCACAAAAAGACGAATTGTATTATCTCTGAAAAAGTAAATAGTTTTAATTATGTAAATATATATATATATATAGTTTACATGAAATGTTTCAAGTCTTAACATTACAAAAATTTAAAATATTAACTTATCTCTCTGAAACCCAAGAAAGTTGATTGTATTCTTTTGACAAAATAAAACCAGAAAACTTCACTTTGATTGATTTGTGTCTCTGTGTGTGTGTGTGTGTGTGTGTGTGTGTTTATATCCTATTTAAACCACCCATAAATCTGTTTTGAAACCAAATTGTTATTTTAATCAAAATAAAAACACAAAAAATCATAATATTACTTATTTAATATTATAACTTATTACTAACCATATGGTCATGTCAGTCGATTGTGGTATGGAGCTACAGAGCGACCCCCTGGCACTTCGACTTCGGCCAATATAGGACTGGTTGTATGGCCCTTACCAAGATACGAGCCCTTAGGGACAGGGTCAAACCCTTCCCCTTTTAAAATCAACATATATATACTTATTGCATACATAAATTTATAACTGTTAAAAAAAAACAATACAAACTCTTCATAGAGGAGATGTAATCCAAGATTTCTCTTAAACAAAAATGAAACAAATTAGAACTCCCATGACAGCCTTAGAGAAGAAATTTTCCTTTCCTCAAATTGGATATGATCATAATATTAATGCAGGGTAATGGAGGCACTACAATCAAGATAAAAATTTGAAAATCTCAAAACCCTTACGGAATTCCAACTGAAATGGAGCAAATAAAACAAAAGAGTAAACCATGTTGTTTACTTGAGCTCCATGAGAGCTCCTTTCCTCTTCTTCGTACCTCCAAAGAAAATTTCAACCAAACAAAGAATTGAAATGAAATAAGAATGACTTTGTAAAAGCCCATAAAGTAAAATTGGGGCATTCCTAGATGCCCTAATATCCTAGGAGGCCCCTTTGATCCAAGGGCTCTCCTTTATTCTTGATTTGGGCATATATGTGATTTAATATTTGCTCATGCTATTTATTTAATTGTTGAGTTGTTTAAATTTTAATAGGGTATGAGTCCATTGGGGAACCAAATTGGACTCATGCCCTACTCTTGTAATCTTTGGGCACATTTTAGTCCTTAATAACTTTCAAAATGTAAAATATATGATTTAAATCAATTTAATTGAGTATGCTATTGCAATTGTGATCGCCATAATAATTAAATACCATGCTCAAGCGGTTTAGTGTCATCTTCACCGTAATATCCTTTAACCGCAACTTAGTCGTATTTAGTTTTATCGCATTGTTGTTATTAACTTTTTAAAAAAACATCCTTTATTATTGTTTTAATATTTATTCAAGGATTCCCTTTGGTATCTTTTAGACTTATTTTGGACCCATGCCGATGGGGACATGACATAGGGCTTCTTTAATTTCCTCACAAAATGTTTCTTTTTCTCCAAAGTTGATTCTACAAATAACTTTGTTGCACCTTGCCTCTGGGTGGAAGAATCCTTCCACAATGGGGCTTCCAAAATGGGTCAATTTTTTTTTGCTTATTCATCATCTACTCCATGACCATGCTCATATTGATTTGCAACCACCAATTCTCTTCCTTAAAAAACTTGTTTTTTGCATTGATTGATTTGTGCTTCTTCCATGGTGCTAGAAGTGGCTCTACATCACGAATTGGGCCCTCTTGTTTTTTCCAATTAGATTTTCCATCATTGTCGAAACCTGCAAAATTTTGATATATTCTTTTTTCACTCTCATACTACTCTAATCTGAATTATTTTTGGAATTTAGTGGACAACACACTAACAGTGGCAATTATGTATTATGGTAGTACATTAATAATAAAATAGGTGAAATTATAGAAACAGTGAATTGTATTACAGAGATAAAACTGAATTGTATTGCACAAGTAAAATTGTAATTGTAAAACTGAATTGTATTGCATAAATAAAATTGTATTTATAGAAGTACAATAATTTTATTAAACATATATACAAAATGGACAAAATCTATGGTAAAAATGTATGTCGAATCTCTTTGCAATCAAGAATGGATGCATAATGGGCAAACTCTATAAAAGAGATGCAAGCGTCACAATTCTCTGCAAATAACGATATATACAAATGCGCAAACTCTATATAAAAGATGTATACCACAAAACATACAAACTTCCAACCTGCAACTTATGCCTACAAAACCTTTCAACTTGTAAATTTGTCTTCATTTAAAAAACATCTTATTTATAGTTAAACAATATAGAAGATGAAAATTTGTAAAAATAAGAAATAAAGAGTTCTAAATGGAAGCCGAAAGGTCATCAAATGAGCTTGAAAATATTATCATCATACTCTCTGAATCCCATAAATGTTTTGAAGACTATTAGAAAATACAAAACACCAAACGTTGTCAAACCCTGCTAATATTATATATATATATATATATATATATATCAGGACTTCTCTAAAAAAAAGTCATTTTAGAAATAATGCTCTAATTATTGATATGGATCGTTCCATCTCTGAAAACCCATCTCGATAATTAACTGCTAGAAGTAGATCTTAATAATTTCTAAATATATACTTTTATAATTCCTTATCTGAATGTTGGCATGGATCAGTGTTTTCTCCAAAAGGTCATCTAGATCAAACAGTTTGTTAAACAATCTCTCACAATTAAACACCGGCAAAGGGCTCTACAGAACTATATTGCTCACAGGGCCATGATTTCAAACACATGGTGAAAAGTGGTGAAAGTTCTTTTCTAGAGGTCCTAAAAGCTAAACATGTTAGAGAAAAAAAATGAGGCCACTGATATTGGTGGCATTTTTTCTAACCTTGATGATATCCAGAAAACCTTCTTTCACTTTCTACCACACTCTACTTACCTGCAGACTGAAAAAAATAGAACCATTTTTGCAGCAATTCAGTTGAACTATAAAGAAATAAACAATAGAAAAGATGAAATCTTTTTACCATTAAGGGCCTGGGGAACGATTAGTTCCCACTGTTTAATGGATAAGCAATTGGTCATTGGGCAGTGTATCTTCACTTTCTTTGACACTAGGTGCCAAGAGTATAGAGCGATTTGGTGGCAATTTGAAATATATAGAGAGGATCCTTGCCTTTCCAAGATGCTGCTCTGCCAATCTTTAGTTTGAGAAAAGAATTAAAACATTTCACGACTTGTACAGATTTGGGAAGAGGATGAAACGGATAGACCTAATGTTGTGTATAATCTTTCCTCAATCTCGGTTTTAGAACATAGAGAATGTTCAGAAAATCTTTCAAACCTCCCTCTACTGGATTAAATACGGAGTAGGAGGTTTGACTTTTAGGACGCTGTGAGATGGCTCAAAGGGGCCCCCCCTCTCATGGAGGCTACTTCCAAACAACTATTATCAAAGAATTGTATTCTCCCCCAAACCTTACCTTGTGCCTTGACAATAAGTGAAATGTCTACTATCCTATTGGCAGATGAATTGAAAGATTTAATGTTCTGTGGTCTTCTTGCTTTGGATGGCTTTTACTTCATAATAATCTTCTTGTTGGGGCTCCCATGTGTAAAATGGGTAACTGGTAAAATAGGCAATTCCTTGAGTGTTAGCAATGTGGAGTTTGCCATAAAAAAAAAATTGTGTTCTTTTGCTAAGAATGTTTGGTCCCTTGTTTTATTTTCTTAGTGTATGGTCGGTCAAAAAGCAAATTTGTTGGTTTGATGTTATATTTGGTCTTACTAACTCTGAAATTAAGATACTTTTCTATTTTGTGCAAGCTTTGGTTCCTTGTGTCCACTGAAGTCCTATGGTCTTTCAGGAAAGCCCACAATAATGATGTTTTTCAAGATATTGGCAGCAGGGGGGTTTCTGCCATTAATTATGAAAATCATAGTTCACTTGCTTGCTGTGCAGGTCAATATTCAGATGGTGGTCACTACACATGCGGTGAGAAAAGTTCTCAGCCTCCGGCTCCATACAGATTGATCCTGACTACCTGCGGGAACTGGGTATTTCCCTAGAGTGACTAGACCACCTTCTTGGCCTCATGTTCCTAATAATGAGGATGCACATCATGAGAACCTGTTTGGTTAGGACACCGTCACCCAAACTTACTATCTTCAGGTTGATCCTCTCCCAGCCGAACGGAATGCATTGAATAGTGAACCTGCTAAAGCCACTAACAATCTGTGTCTCAAATGTCCTCCAAAACCCTCTCAGCGGAATATATATTGAAAGAAATTCATTAAGTTTTGGTAGGCATTGTCATCAGGGAATGGATTGTGATGACCCTCATACTAAAAAGAATACAGATGTTCCTGATTCTGGTACACACGTTATCCTCATGCCTTAAGTGCTCTTGAAAAGAAAAGGACTGGACTACTGCCCTTCTCAGCAGAAATATTAATGCCATAGGTAGTTAAGTCCATCAACATTTTGACTTGGTGTATTTGCAAACCTTGACTTGGCCTGTGCCAGTAAGGAACTTCCTAATGGCTATAGTTGTGCAGATCCTACCCAGATTGAAAGACTTACTTAACCTCTCAACAAACCCCTATAACGAACTGACTTGGACTGTGCCAGTAAGGAACTTCCTAATGCGTATAGCTGTCCAGATCCTACCCAGATTGAAGGACTTGCTCAGTCTCTCAACAAACCCCTGCGCATTGACCTTGTAGTTTCCGAGGGACCTCGTAAATTAATCCTTTCAAGAAGGGACCTCGTAAATTCGTAATCTCAAGGAGGGACCTGATATGAAGAATGCTAATGAACAAGAGAAATGCAGTTACTTTAAGTAAATGTGACCTGTACTCGTGAATAATTGAAAGATTATTTTTTTATAAAACAGAGTCAAATCTCTACAAGATGTTCGTAAGCTTTGTGTGGATTAAGTCTGAATTGATTGCATGCCCGTATGGATTACTATGACCAGTTTGATCTCTACTTTGGTAGACCTTCAGGTCCTAGATCTTTTTTGAACTTTTCACAATATTTAAAAAACATAAAAAAAAACTTCTACAGTTCATGCAATATTGCAAAGTCAAATCTCTACGAGACCGTTTGTAACCATTTGTGTGGATTAAGTCGGAATTAATTGCATGCCCGTATGGAGTGCTTTGACCAGTTTGATCTCTACTTTTGTAGACCTTCGGATCATATATCTTTTGTGAACTTTTCACAATATTTTTAGCTAAAAAAAAATACTCTACAGTTCCTGCAATATCCAACGTCATGTATGAATTGTCGTATAAAACAACACCACTCAGATGCAACAAGTATTTGAGAGCCTGGTAAGAAAAAAACACATATATTCTTCATTGTACAGTAAAACAAGCTCTACTCTGAGCTTCTGATGCAAAACCCTGTGAGAAAAAAAACAGTATATGATTAACCAATCACGTAATATAGTACAACCAAAATGCCAGTCCAGATTTTCTATACAATAAAAGGGGATAGTAATGCCATTTCCCCTATCAAAAAACGCTTTTTTCCTTTTCCCTCTTCTTTATGCTGTTTGCTGCAGTAGGCAGTGTAGAATTAGACCCGACCGGTTCATATCAAACATATCTGACATATTTATCCATATCCACAAAATATCCCGGCTACTGCAACAAATACGAAAAATAGTTACTGACGATGTATTTTTCTACTTACAACAAGACTTCATCTACTTGGAACCTTTCATGATATCTTCAAACACTCCAATATCCTGCATTCCATGCATGACATCAGCCAGTATTGACTCAGGTGGTGAGATTTGCCAGCCTCCAGTATCTTGAGATTGAAAATCTTGATTGTTGTCTGTGTATTGGAAACAGGCAAAATGCCCATCATTGACAACCTTCTGATGCAGAACCTGTCTATCATCAAATCTTAAAAGTTGTCTGTCACCATGGATGTTAGATTGTCCAAAGCCATGTTCCATCTCATCATCAAGGTTCTTTGATTGTTTTCTGTCATCAATATGACATTGTTCACCATCATCTAGATTAGGAAATAGTTGCATGGGAGATAGATTTTCAAGTAGTCTTCCATCCATGTTCTGTAACTGTAAGGATAGAAATGATGGACAAGAAGATGGATGCATTTGATTACATGGTGAACTGTTCACTTCAGTAAACTCATCCTGCGGCCAAGAGCTGTAATAAATTGGATTGAATGCATCAGGGTCCACTTCTGTGAATTCAGACTTCTTTTCATTCTCAATCATACTTAAAAACTCGTCTGGATCAAATAGTTCATGAAGACACTGCAGTTCCAGGTCAGGCAAGGAATCAAGTGGTTCACCAGAATCCGTGAATTCAACATTCGTGATAGTAGGCTGCAGTTCAGCCTTCACCACTAATTTGGAATTAACAGTGGTGGGTAAATTCGTCTGTGTTACATCTTTAGGCGTGGCTCCATGGGAAACATCCTGAAGATAATCAAAAGCATTTCCATGTCTTGCATCTTGGGAATCATTTTTAGGTATAATTCTTGGCAGTAATTTTCCATCTCCTTGCTCTGCTTTGAGAAGCATATCAACTGTTGGGTCTCCTTCAGCAGATCCTATCTCAGATTTGATAGTCTCCAATTTATTGGAGAAATCTAATGTAGACTCTTCTTTTGCGGCTCTTACATCAGATTTGATGGGGAATTTTGATGAAGAATCGGGCCTAAAAGCCTCAATGCCTATGCACATTTGCTGCCCCCGTCCCAGATCTATATCAGTGGTTACACCATCATTCCTCACTTCCACCCCAGCTGACTTAGAAGTCTGAAGACCTATGCACATTTGTGGCCCATGCCCCTGATCTATCTCAACAGTTCTAGCACCATTCCTCCCTTCCACTCCAGCTTTGGAAACATCACCACCTGAGAGAGACCGAGACGAAGGAATAGGGCTGAAACAAGAATTTTTGGAACAGATACCCTGTTTGAAATCCTTCCGATTGCTAGAGACTTCCCATTGCTGAGATGTAGAGCATTCTTGAGATTCACTAGTGACATGGGTTGAAGATGATGTTATTGAGGAATCCTTTGAGGCACTTTCTGGAAGATTCAGACGAGCACAAGATCCATACATGGCTCTTGCAGCCCCATCATACGCAAGTGCGGCATCTTCAGCTGAAGAAAAGGTACCCAGCCAGAGTCGACTGCCCCGATTAGGTTCTCTGATCTCCGCAACCCATTTTCCCCATGTTCTCTGTCTAACTCCTCTGAAACTGCAATGTGCATTCTCAGGACCACCTTTTCCTTTCATGCATCCTTTCTTTGAACCTTTGGCCGGCGCTTTTTTGATTCTTTTTGAGCCATCTTTTGAGCTCTCTGCCTGCCTGTTCAGCTCTTCCCACTTAGCCAAAGTTTCTGCTACAGTATTGCTTCCATGGTTTCCACTGCGTGCCTTTCTTTTCCTGCAAAGAGAAAACAAAAAACCAGTGTTAACATTTTACACAGCCTCGCTAATGCTCACCAAACCAGGGAAACAAATGCCTCCAATCACCTAATTATGTTATTCATTACAAAATACGAGTCCCGGCCAACTTGCTATTCATAAGCACAATACAAATAACTTGAAGAAGACCCAGCACTGCCCAAAATACAATCTTTGTTTCCTGATTCAGAACCAGTTAAAATAAGAAAAAATTATTAAACATGACTCCAGACATACATTCATGTTGTTATTTATGCAACATAATGATCATTGACATGCACAATGACATTTCATGAAACACTCAAGAGGACTGACACCAGATCTAAATTCCATACTCTCTCTTCCATGACAAATGCTTTACTAATTATGGTGTATGGATAAACACCCTAAAACTCCCATTCAGAAATATGGCTGTTGTTTATCCTCCGTGCATGATCAATTTGCCAAATAACTGCATAATTATAATTTCTAAGAAAACTATAACTCATTCCCTCCTTTCACACAATGATGTTATTCATTATGTAACATAAGGACTTGCACTTTCTCACGACAAAAAGTTAGCTGGTTATAGACGAGCACCCTATAACTCCCTTTCTGAAATATTCCCAGTTTTCTATTATCTACGCATGATTGCTTTGCCAAACATGTGCATAATTCTGACAAACTATAACTCTCTCCCTTCCCCTCTGCTCCTCCAAAAAAATTATTTTGATATTTTCACAGACAGAACAAAGCTGAACATACACACTAGGGAAAAACATTGGTGGAAAATCTTTATATGCAACAAAAAGTTTTGTTAGTTATTACAATGATGTTAACAAGTTTCTCTCTCAAAACAAAAACCCTGAATGTTAACAAGTTTCTTCTCTCTCAAAAAGAAAACCCTGAATGTTAGTTTGCAATAGTATAACACAGCTGAAATGTTTGATAAATATGTATACAAAGACATGAGAATTTAGCAAATACAGAAATTTTTGACAAGTTTTGTGATAGTTGGTCCCTGATCCCATACCATTAAACTTTAATGGTCGCATGGCCAACAAAGATAAATATAAAATTAAATAATCAAGCTGCAATATATCTTTGGTGACAGGTCAAACAAGGACAACTTCTGAAATTGATGCAATATGCAGCCTACATAATTCTGTCTCATCCCTGTACCCCTCAACCATTCCAATATAAATCATGCAGAGAGATTAGAGGTTTAAGCCCCAAAGAGATAAAAGGCTTTTAAGAAAATCTCACAAATCAAAATAATGCCATGTTGAACCATGAATTGATTCTGCCATCATCAAGCCTGCATGTATTGTCTCAGGTTGTGATATCCTACATAACGAGGAGGAACAGATGACTAAAAATACTGTCATCCTCTCTTAAATACTTTCATTACATAGGCAACACAGATATTCAAAGGAAAAAAAAAGAAGATATATATATAACACCTGGCACTTTAAGATTTAGCTGCTACTCATATACTCAACATTGGCTATCATTTGTCTAATGCCTCATTGCTTTGGACCCATCAACAAATATTAAATCATATAAACCGTGGCAATTTAGTTTTTGTCAAAAGGTCAAAGTTCCAATGTTTTTGATCCCATGGTCATGATATTGGTTGGACCCAAAACCATTCATGATTCAAATGTACCCCTGAACGTAATTTTTGGCATTGGAGAACAACCAACCATAATTGACAGGTAACTATAGTTTCCCTCTCAGGGCTTTTTTTAAGGCACCAGAACAATTGTACATCCATACATCATTAAGCTCATCAAATCTTCCCTGGATTTTCCCCACAATTGTCTCACATTTTTCCCAATGTGGAAAGAACTTTTCACATGCACCATAGAAAATTGTGCGCTATCAATTATAATGGAGTGGCTGTGGCAAATGCTGCAACTTGAAAGCATAGGAAACCTCTTGGCTTTGTCAATGCCTCATGGCTAAAAGAAGCAATTAAAATTATCATATAAGATGTTCCTCCTTATAAGGAGGTGAATATGAATTATTGATTTCTTGTTTCTTTGGAGGAAAAAAATTAATGTCCTTACTATGAGGTGAATCTTCTATTTGTTGTTATGATGATAGGGATTCTCCAATGGCAGCCCAGGGGGGTAATGGTCAGCTGTAATGTCCATGAGTAGTTAACAATTTATTTCTAACCTTAAATTAGACGTCTAATGCCTCTATTGCTTTGGACCTATCCACAAACATTGAATCCTATAAACCAGAGCAATTTAGTTTTTGTCAAAAGGTCAAAGTTCCAATGTTTTGCTCCAGTGGTCATGACATTTGTTGGGCCCATAACCATTCATGATTCAAATATATTCCTGAAGGTGACTTTTGGCAATCGCCTGTCATTGAGGAATAACAGATCGTAATTCACAGGTAATTATAGTTTCTTAGCAGGGTTTTTATTTAACAGAACCACAACAATTGTACTACCATGCAGCATTAAGCTAGTCAAATCCTCCCTGGGTGTTCCCCACAATTGTCTCACATTTTTCCCAATGTGTGAAAAATTCCACATACACCATGGAAAATTGTGCAGTATCGCTTGTAATGAAGTGGCTTTATCACATCATCAGTTTACCAAGTGCGTGAACAATGATTATAAATGTTACCAAACCGTCACAAAATTGCACGCATTAACAAAGATTTTTAAAAAACCATATCCACAAAACCTCCAAATATGAAAAAAATTTCCAAGCAGATGCACAAATGCAGTTTCAAATTTGTACAACAAATAAGACTATGCAAATTATAAATTACATTTAATGCTGAAACCCCCAAAAAATGGACAATTAGTGACATATTTGTCCAAGCATTTGTCAAATGCAAATGCAAGACAGTTTTATGTTTGTAGAACATATGAGAATATGCAACTGTCAAAATCGTTCAATACTGAAAACACCAATATATTAACAAATAATGTGAAATCATATTTTCCAGGTCCAAATGCTATGCATATGCAAATTCTGTTCTAAGTTTGAACCACAAACAAACATATCCAACTCTAAAAAGCATTCAATGGCAAAAGTAAAAAACATGAATGGTAAGTTTCTGGGTCCAAATGCATATGCATATGAACATTCTTTGTAGAACATACAAAGCATATCCAAATGTCAAAAGAATTCAATGGCGAAAGTCCAAAACATGTGCATAGTAGCCCTTGCAGATAGACCAATCAGTGGAAAATTTTGTACATATTTAACAAAATCAAATGCAATTAAGTACTGAAATCGAGTCTTATGATGGAAGAACATACATGTATTTGTAAATACCAATGCCAATTTATTGTTAAGATACCAATAAATGAGCAATGTGTGTAAAATTGACGTAATACTAACAGAAAAAAACTAATGTATACGCAGATTCAAATTTAAGTTCATAGAACAGTGTAGCATGCGGCTTATGGAATTACCAGAATTGTTTAATGATGAAACATAAAAAATGTGAACAATCATGTAAGGTTATATAAACCATATGCTTGGACATGGTGGATCTAAATTAGGCTTGTAATCAAACTTGATCAAAAACATCACCCACTTTGGGCTTGCAGTCAAATATGGCCAAATAATTGAGATAAAATGCAGCAAATTAAATGAGTCAAAACCCAATAGCAATAATTACACTTCAAATCATGTTTCTCTCTTGTGGCTGCTGCAAATCAAAAATTTAAATATTAGAATGAGGGAGCAAGAGGAAGTTTTGCAACTTTTAGGTTTATTGTCTCCATCATTTTAACTATTTTTTGGCCACAAGTTTTCCCAAGACTAATAACTGTTTTACTAATCCGTTATATAATCCAATGTATTTGAAAATTTAATTTTAAGTATGTAGGACAGCAGAGTGAATATTCATAACTAGAAAATTCTATATATATATATATATATAGATAAAATCATTGACTGCCAAAATTAATTTTTAGTTTCTAGGGCAGCGGAGTATGTTCATATATCAAAATCATTGATTGCCAAAACCACTAAGTATAAAAAAACTTAGTGCAAAATTATCTAAACATTTAAAAAATCCGTTTGTATATGTAAATTTATTAGTTTAAGTTAGCAGAGCAAACAAACATATCCAATTTTCGCAATCATTTAAAAACAGAAACGACAAAAAGAAGAATAATTCGTGCAAAATTGTGTAACTGTATACCAAGTCTAAATGTCCGTGTGCAAACTCAGTTAAATTTGCAGAACATGCAACGATATGCAAAATCCAACATCGTTCGACACTGAAACTCAAAAAATGTGAAAGATAGCGCAAACTTATTATAATGTTTAACTGAACCGCACTATGCAAATTCAGTTTTAAGTTTGCAGTACAGTCAAACTGATGCAAATGTCAAAATTAGTTAATGTCGAAACCCCAAAATATGCAAAACTTCATTTTAGCCCAAAAGATAAATTTGGTTTATAAAGTGACGCAATTGCCAGAATAAAGGCCCAGTTTCAATTCCCACGGTGAACTGCTGGACCAAACTTCCTACAAAAATAAAATCTGTAGCCACAACCTTACTGAGAAGAATCCAACTAACTCTAAACTATGACATCAACCACCTAATCATTGAGTTTGATTCTCAAATCATTGTCAAAGCGATGGAGGCCAAGGGAATATGGAGCCCCGTCTAGTTCTCCCCCCACCCTCACTCCCCAATATAAACACGGAGAGACTGGATCACATTAGTATCCAAAAAATCTGAGATGCAAATCCAATTATAACCATGTAAAACAAACGTCGTGATTAATCAACACTATCAACAAACAATGCAAAATATATCTGAACATTTACTGAATCCAAATGCAAGTGGAAATGCAAGTAGCGTCAACGTGTCACAACACTACTGAATCCAACGGCAAATACAAATCAAAATCTCGCTTTTCAGTTCCTAATAAAGACAAAAATAAAACCAATGAATGGCAATATCCTAAAAACCCTAGCAATTTGATATACCCATTTGACTTTTGAACGAATCATTAAAATGTAAAATACCTCTGCGGCTCCGTTGCTACTTCCTTCCCTTTCCCGGTGTTCACCCTGTGAGGCGTAGAAGACATGCAGCGGCTTCACAACTCCTCTCTGTAAAAAAGATAACCTTTCCCCCTTCAAAATCCACACAATCTTTGCACCTCAAAGGCGCCCGATGATCGGTCCTGTAACCGCCCGCGGTAAACAGAAAAACTTGATCTTAAGCGAATATAGTTCGTCTGGATGTCAAATTGTAACGGTATTTCCTGGTCCAGTTCAAATGTGAAGCATCAAAACCCCCTAAAGGTTTTAGAAGAAAAAGATAAAGTGGCAGATATAGAGACAAAGGGTATACAGCAATGCAAAATGGAAGAATCAGAAGGCCCAAGAAACTTCTGGTGACGCCATTACTATAACCATCATTTATCTGACGTCCATGTTGTTAAGAATGAAACGCAGCCAACGAGATGTTCAGCTCACCAAATGTGCCAAATCCTTGAACAGATGGGAGGGCCCTTCAATTTATACAAAACCCCGTCCCAAGATATTTTCCAGCCCCCGAAACGTGTCCAGACTGGTACGCACGTGGCAAAATTTCGTCCGTCCGTTAGAATGACGTGGCACGCAATGGTCGTAACGTTTCTGGAGAATTTATGATGAGTGACTTCTTTGCTTGCAGTGGAGGGAACCTGCCTCGTGCCACCTGGCACCCCAGCCACCACATTATTCTCTCTCTCACATTTTTGAATGTTTTACTTGAATATCTTTTTATCTATTAAATAAGAATTAGGTTGCTTGATGTACACGCCACTCGCTCATCTCATGCAAAATTATGATTATTAAATTTTTTATATATTCTTCTTTTTGTTTTCATTTAATGTCAATGTATATCCATCCACCCAGTCCCTATCAAGTTAACTGAGTTTTATTATAGCAAAACTTCAAAAAAGCTGGATAGATGTCAAAAAGCGGTTTGTGTAGACCCCTCATTTTGGTAAAAGGCTACCTAGTTTGTTTTGTTTTTTCTGTTATAAAAAAAAGTGGTGGGTTTTATGTTATGAGTGATTTGTGTGTTTATTATGTTGCGTTATATAGTTATGGATAGTAATTTATAGATTATAATTTTGATAAATATATTTATTATTTTGTTGAAGGAAGGTATATAGTCTTTATACTAATAAATGTTTATTTTGATCAAATCCAATTAAATAGTGCTATGTGTATTTAGATAGTATTTAACTAAAGTTTTATATTGCCAAAAAAAATTAGTTCAATTTTATTGGTTGATCCCTTTACTCCTCACAGTGAATGGAAAAAAAGTTGTCTTCGCTTGCCATTAACATTGATATTGTGTATAACGCCTTGGTTTGGTTGATATCACAGGGCTCGAGGTTGGATCTGTCTCTTTTGTCACCAATGTTGCGCTAAGTTGTGCTTACTGTTGATATCTAACAGGTTTGTGTGCATTCTTCTACTTTTGAAACTTGAAACCCTTTTTGACACTTCCATAAGAGATAAGCGGTAGTGATGATCCCTTCTGCAATATGGTTGAAGCGTATACTTGTTGTGTATCTCCTTCTGAAATCCCTAGGGTCAAAATTTGGATTCCCCGTGAAGGAAATCAGGTTTGTGGTTCTTGGTTGGTAACTATGCAAATTGTTTTGTGAATACTTATCTATTTACAAAATAGACTATGTAAATAGGATGTGAAATGTTTGTTGAAATGTATAAAGAGAGAATTCAAAGCTTAGACAGATGTATGTCATTGGATTTATTTAATGTTTAAGAGCTTTTACTTAGTAACTTGAATCCCCACTCTCGCGAAAATATTTGATTCGTTGTCCTGATTCCATTGATTTTAACCAAGTTCTTTATTTGTTATATCGATTTGATCCTTGCTTTGTAAATGTCATTATGTGATGAGTATCTATCCTTGCACATATGCATTAGGTTCATGTTGTTCAATACATTTTCACATTTGGGTAACTAGTAACATGGGCAAAATTAATTTGTATCTATTCATCACTTCAGACGTCAGGATTTGCAATTGTGACTTCTTTTTTTGCTTTGCATGTTTAATGCATCCTTGTGGCCTAGAATCTCCTTGAAAATGGTGTTTTGTCACAATGAAATTCATTGTTCCATCTTGGTGTCAAAACATACCGATTATACTTATTTGATGTATATGCAATATTGAGAATCAACAAATTTTGATATTTATTAGTTCCTTTTGGCATATCTGGTTTTCACAAAACATTTAGCTTTGTAAACAAAGCTACTTAGATTTGATAATAAGTATCGTGTACCTTTGGCAATTGTTTGGTTTCAAGACTTAGGCTTATCTCATGGATTACAATCCTCCTTTCTAAGCAAGTGGTTGAATATGTCTTCAATTATTTGTCTAAGAAGGCCTAGAATATTTTATACCATGTTTAATCACAATGAAAATCCTGTAATTATGTTGCATTTTATGCCTAATACGTATTTCACTTAGATCTTTGTGATTTCATGTACTTGGAGTTATTTTAAATTTGGATATGTTGCCATGCCAGAAAGTTATGCACACTCAAAGTCATCTAGGACTTACCCTAACCACAATTGTGCCTCGTAGAATTGATCACATCCTATGTTGACTTTTTCCTTGATTTTGTTCATGCCAATATGTTTGCTTGCTCAAGTTTTACATTACTTGATTGGATTTACTCTAAAGAGTTACTGTGTAATTGTGTAATATCACACAAGAAAATTATACAACAAAAGTCTAATGTAAAAATATGACAAAACATATTTGATATTGAAAAACCATATAACATAAGTATTTAAGTTTTTACCTACATTGTGTATTTTGTAGTATAAAGAATGATTTCTTTCAAAAGACATTCTTGTAACAAATTATACTAAATGTATAATGACTTCGTTTCTGCCACAGGTATCTCAAAAAAAGGAATAAAGGAATCTGACTTCTTTTTTCTTGTATTATTTCCTCTCCTACTCCAAATGTATATGCAATAGCTTCTTCTTGTAAGTTTTGTTCAGTTTTGGTGTTTTCTAAAAGAAAACACAATTCGATGTAAAAACTTTCATGTCATGCATGCCTATATCTGTAGATCAATATACACCTGTCAATCAAAATTTTGAATGCATTGATGGCGTATTGAATCGCTTTCACCTTTTTTGATACGTCGCTTTCGAATATAATGTTGGTGACTGCTTGTTTGGCACCTTTGTTGTTTTGTTTTCGATACACTTCTATTGAGCTAAGGATCGGTATCATTGAAAACTTTCAAACATCGTTATGTCGAGCAAATATTGATGCATTAACAACTTCCCAATTAGAATTAGACCTTGAAACTCTACATTTTGCACAGGGTCCGTGATTTTATGAATATTTTAATCGAATGAAACATTCAACAATTTATAGTGATGGCGATCGCGAGCATGGCCTATGGGGGACAACTTTTGCATACAATGACTTTCTAGGTAGATTGACATATAAATATGGGTTTGGTCAGAGACTAGGAGAAACAAGTATCTTCGGTTCAATGCAAGCACTCACGCTCTCCCAATATTGTGTTCTTTTTCATGATTCTAACCCCGTGTGTGGCCATTACAAGCCATTATTTTGAAAAAAATGACAATACTACGCCAACCATTCATGCCTATCTAACATCTCTTCATGTGATAGTTGATGCTTATTGGACCGACATTTATAGCCAGCTTTAGGAATTTGGCCTATTTATACTAGTAAGAGGCAACACTATCTACAGTGGCAGTCTATATGGCTCTATCTGTCAACTTCATGATAATGAATTTGACACGCAATGCCTTCGCCACTATGCTGCTCAGTTTTTTACAATTCATATCTTTGTAGAGACAAAAGGACATTGGACCAAACACAATAGAAGGGGATGACTTCTTCTTATAATGGCTATGTCTTCTTTTCAATGCTAAAATTCAGTTATGGCATCCACACCCATTTTTATTTTTTAAATTCTTTTCCACTCAACCAACACCTTTGCTAACATACAACCTTATTCGCTTTCTATTCAACGTAGGACATTTCCACTATGAACCCTTGACTGAATAGCTTGCTAGTTGCACCATCTATTATACATACAAATGACATAATTTCTGCCAAGACAAGTACTTATAGTGCAAAAAAAATGCCCAAATTGACACTTCACTTAAACAATAGAAAACTAAACAAACCACACATTCACCAATTATCACAAAGCATCGACATTCACATTGTCTGTGTGTTGCCTAAAAAACACGATATGTGAACATACACAGCATATAATTAAATCAGCTCACTACATATCTCATTTTCATGCTTCTAAAAAAGACACACCAATACATGCATGTCTAATTCGTTAAAAACTCCATTTCAAGTTCAACATGGCATGTTTCACTGACCTAACAAATAGAACTTGTTTGAGATTGACTTTTTTTGAAACCATGCCTCACCAAAGGAAAAAAAATTTCCCTTGTTCAATAAGCTTGCTAAATAAAACCTTTCCAAAATTTACATCCCCACAACACATTAAAATGACTCCTTTGCTTCTGCCTATTGCAATACTCTATTAACTTGAACAAAGACTAGTTTCTTTGCACCTTGCATTTGCACAAAGCAGGCATTGTACCCACAAACGACCTCAGTTCTCCTTAAAGTGAGTAATTATAAATGTCCCAACAAATGTTGACATAATCCAACAGGATTTTCCATGCTACTAATTTAATCTGATTTGAATTAAATCTAATTTTAGAGTATCTATTGTAAAAAGTGATATTTAGGAGATAAAATATAGTAATGTCCAAACAATAAGCAATTAACAATGTAAAACCCTAAGTAAATGAGGGAATGGATGATGACTCAGCTGATTATGTGTGTTATAGGAGCGATATGGACTATATATCTGCTGAAATAGGATGGGAACAACGTCACAATGGTTCGATGAAGATTTGGAAGTACATAAATATGCAAGACAAAAGCGCTCGTAGGAGGACAGAAGCATCCTAGGCGCTAGTGACCGATCTGGGCGTTAGTGTCCGTCTAGATGCTCAAGTTCTGAATTTTTTATGTGTGAAAGGTCTTCACTCCAATATTCGCTTTGTCGTTTCGACTTCGCAGCTTTTGTTCTAATCACATGTGTAACCTGCAAAACAAATTAATACCTGCGCATGTCCACAAACCACATCAAATCTAATAAAAAAGATGTAGAATGTGGATTCGGACTGACCTCGATGGTCACCCAAAGAGTGAACTAACAACTGAGCGGTGCACTACATCTCAGACTCCATGTGATTTAATATAAATTGTATTAAATTTGATTACAGAGTAATTATTATAATAAATGGTGTACAAATGTTAATTTACAAAGAAGACACAAGAAAATAAGCATATAAATGTGAAACCCTGAGCAAGAGAGGGAGATAGAGAGACTTAATTGATTTCTAGCAGTCTGGAAGTGATCGATAGCAAGTGAATAGCTGAAACAGACTGAGGAGAGTGGCATCAATGCTCATTGGAGGTTATAGACTCTGAAACTACATAGTAAAGAAGTGTTTGGGAGAGGACAGTAACACCCAATGCTGGTGTCTGGATTTGGGCGTTGGTGTCCAGGTATATGTTGCGAATCTAGTTCTTTCAAGGTCTAGATGATGTTTGTTGTCCTTTTCTGTCTGTTGCTCTGGATTTTCTATGTAATATATGAATGTACCTGTAACCTGCAAGAAAGAAGTTCACCTGCACAAACCCATAAACCACGTCAAACCTAAAAAGGAAAATTCAAAATGGGGAGTCATATTAACCCCGACGGTCACCTGAAGAGTGAACTTACGACCGAGCACTGCACTTCATCTCAGACTCCATGTATTTTTGTAGGTGGGCTGTTGTGTTAAAGAAATGACTATCTCTAGGATGCCCTTGTGCAAGTTTAGAAATATGTAGCATTCTAGATTCTAGAATGCCCGCAATGTAAGTGATGTGTAATGGAATAGAATATTTCCCCTCCTAATGTTGGGTATGTTTTGAAGTTTTCAAGTCCATTATCCCTAAAATGAGGACTAAGATGGATGCTTTGAAAGTTTTTTGCCTTTGGACAATTGTAGGTGATTATGTAATGACCCCAAAATGCTTGGTCCTTTATTTTGAAAAATAATTGAGTATTTATATTATTCCCTTGTTTGAATTTTGGTAATTACAACTACCTTAAAGTTGTCAAAAAGTAAAAGAATCCCAGAATTTGGATAAAAACAAGCTAAATTGGGCTTGGATCAGGAGCACCCAGGAGGACATAGGAGCAATTCCTTTGCATTAGTGTTCCCCACATGGGCGCTATTGTCTGCATTGATGGCCATAGTGTAAATAAAATTTTGTTGGTTCTCCGGAAAAGTTCCTAAGTTGTATATTCCTCAATAAAAGTGCATTAGACAATGCAATGAAGGCTAAAGCATCAATTATTAGTTTTCTTGCTTAGAATTGTGGAAATGCTAGCATGTTTTTAGGACCTAGAAATGTACCTTTCAAGTGCATAGATTTTGTGTCTACATTCATGTAGTGGAACTCATTCCGTTATGTCGTATTCAAAGTGCATCCCAGGTCTTGATCCACATTAAGCATTCGATGATAGTTCCCTAGATATAACCCGTCATATCTGATTCATAAGAAAATGTGATTGAAAAAATGTTCCCATGGGCTATGTTGTGTATCTGCAGAACAATGCTTAAGCCCTTTGAGACTTCGATCTGTTTGATGTGATAAATGTATGCCTTTATTGCTTTTTACATTGTACAAGCTTAGATTGATAGATAATGTGTATAGTTCTTTCCCTTATTCTAGCGTGTAACTAAGTATATATATGATTCCCTTGTTTGAATTTTGTATTTGACAATTTCAAAAAATTCCCAAGGTTAGTTGAGACCATTGTGAGGGTGCTTTCAGGATCATATAAAAGGTGAGTATTTTTAATGTTTGAATTTTGACAGTTATTTGAGTTTTTAGGGCTCTCAAAATACTTCTCAAGATTCACCTCTAGGCCCTTTTCCTAACTTGGAGATAATCTGAGGATTCCAAATATAAATTTTAATACGTGTTGTGAGTATATCTTATCCTTGTAAACCTTCAAGTTCCTGACAGTGTGATAGAGATGTTAGACACAAAATTTGAATGACTTCTGGGTTGGAATCACTAAACCGTTTTCAATGTTTAGGAACTCATGTATTAACTTATATGTTTTCCCTACCTTAGAAATGTACTAACAAGTCCATAGATGTGTTCTACATTTTGATCCACACTAAATGAATTGAGTGAATATTCACTAAATTAGATAGAATCATGTGTAAACTTATATTCCCATCAGATTATAGATGTTTAGGTGATATATTTCCTTGGACAAGTAGCCATGTGCGTTAGAAGTGATCAATAACTGTGAATAAGACTTGATAACTAATTGGAAAGGGAAGTAGACCCTAGGGGTGAAGTGTATGCATAGTAGACTTTGCAGAGTTTGTCATGTAAATGACCTATCTTCTCTTCTTGCTTATAAGGATGGACTTGCAAAAGAAGAGCAAAATATTAGTCAAAGTCCACTTGTTAAAAATTCATAGTAATCAATGTGTAAGTATGTAAAAGTAGTATAAGTAAGGAAAGAGTCACCTAATGTATGAGAGAGTGAACTACATATGAAAAATTGTCCTATTTATCTTTGGACCAATGTTGTTGGATGATTTGGGAGTGATCAATGACCCATATAGTCTTTTCCCACTCTTTGCAGCGACTCCTTTCAAGGATTTTATATCTTTTTATGGGTGATCTCATGCCAAGAGCCATTTAATGTGATCTCACGCTATGAAAGTTTTTAAGGGTCATCTCAAACAAGAGAATGACATTGTTTAAGAGAGATGTCATAAAATACATCTCCTTCCATGATGTTCACAAGGAATATTAAGTGTCATTGTAATCATTGAAACATGTCATGATATTGTAACCAACTGTAATCAATTTAATGAATTTTGTAACTAGAAGGCAAATGCATCAACTCAAAGGAAGATATGCTTTAAAATTTTGACCTTTGGAAACTGTAGATAGGATCAAGAACACAGTTTATAATTTCCCCTAGGAATCATTAGTCCCAGGTGGAAAGACAAGCATCCAAAAATGCTTAGCTGATGGTCTAGATAAGTTTGTACAAGAGATATAGTGTTTGCTTTTATGTTTGTGATCACAAAGTTTGATTTGTGGACCATTAGGGATTGTGAACCCTTAGTTGATAATGTAAGTATTGTTTTGATGTTCTAGAGATGTGCTCGATGTAAATCATATAGGGTGATTGTTCCCCAATATCATTATGCCCCCCAAAATCATTTGGGTTTGTGTCTGACACCCTAGGAATAGGCCCAATGGAGAGTCAACTTAGGTCTTATATGAATATCAATAGTGAATACCTACATTATAGGGGATGTGCATGGTAGAAACCAAGGAACATGCAGACAAGATGGAAGTAATAAAAACATGTTAATTTTGATATTGTAACATGTTTAAAGTACATTGTATATAACTATAAAAAAAGAAACCACAAAATGAGGGTTGTATACATGGGACATCACTCACAATTTCATCAAGACAATCATGGGCGACAACATTTATAAACCATCATAAATTTTGTGCATAGGGCATGAGCCTACAATGTGTACATAGATAGGGAAAGTGTTAAGTAACGATAACCATGGTTGTATAGTGGAAAAATGCTAACATGAGGCACCATTAGAATGTCCTAATGGATAGGGAGTATGTCAAATCATTAGGATTTCAGTGCAGGGTAAATTGATAGTAACAAGGGTACACGAAATAAATAACTATGTGTGGAGGTGTAGTAGTATTAGAGTTACCAACTAGTGCTATGCGCACTGACAGCTTCATCTAAAAAAGATCGGATGCTCACCTAAAGCGCACACATTGCCATCGTCCATCCTTTATTATGAATTATGTAAAATGTTAACATGCATGATCATCATATACCAATAATGCCATACTAACAATTTATACATAGAAACAAATTATAACATGTAGCTAGTATGGCAACAAGAGTAAATAAGGAAATCATTGACGGAAGTGTGACAAGTCAAGATCTGAATATGTATATGTAAATTACAATCAGAGGGGTCCATTTTCCCACCATGTGGAGTTGCATAAGATGAGGTTATTTACAATAATATCCCTTCAATCATCACATGAACTGGACCAAGACACTCTTACATCGATTAAATGACATTATTCGTGAGAAGAATTATATGCTAGGAAAGATTTCCCTATTCACATTCCATAAGCGCTTACTCATACAGAACAAGTAGATGGTGAGATTAGCCATACTTATAGGAGGAGGGAGAACCACCTTCATAATTTCCTAATAATAGGTGTGCGCATAAAATAAGGTTACATTTGATTCAGAGCATATAACATTATGACACACTTGAACTAAGTTAGTTTGATCCAAATTACCAAAAATTGTATCCCTTCTAGCTGTAGTTAGTAGGCAATGTTGTTGGTCCACTACTATAAAGACATTGGTAAAATCAAGTGAGGGTCGTATTTTTGAATTCAAATGCTTTAAATATGTAGATGATAGCTATATCAAATGAATGTATAACCTATGTTCATTCCAAGACATAACCAACTAGTCCATGTATATGAAATAAAAGGTTCATGTTGTTCTAAATATTGAAATTTGTCAATTGTAAATTCTAAGATATGTAATGATGCAGTGAGTTAGATGTTTAGAAAAATTATTGGGTATCAACACAAAAGTAAGCTAATAAATTTTGAACCCTTTTCTAATGAGATGTGTGGGAAAAATTTTTTTGGCACAATCTCAATGTAAGTGTCCTTTCCTTCAGGAATCTTCTTTCCAAGCCTAGCCTTCTCAACTAGCCCTGCCTAGAATAGGTTTTTAGGTCTAAATTTTGGGATAGGTACACTCAAATGAAAAACTCATTGGCACCTGGGGTCTTGAGTACCCATTTAGGATGCATATCATTTCGTGTGAAAAGTTTCACCTTAGCATGATTTGTTATACATGCACTTCAAAATCCCACTTCTGAGGCTTTAACTATTAGGCTTGTTGTTTTGTTACTAATGTCAGTAACTTAGAGGTATCTATTTAGTCATGATCACAACTATATTCTATGATTGCTTTAATAGAATTAGTTTGCAAAATTCATGTCTTGGCCATCTTGATTATACTCGCAACTGTGTGTATTTTCCACATCATTAGGTGAGTCATCTCACTTAGGTGAGATCGTAGGTCCATGTGTCAGTTAGGGGTCATTATGAGATTCTCTTACGCGTCAGTGCGTCAGTGTGCTAGTGCGTCATATGCATCATTGGGAGTTACACTTCTATTCTGGGAATGTAACTCCCCCTCTCTACTCGAGTTGTCATGATTGCAGCACTGGGGGTTACTCAACACCTCCTATATGTACACCCCATTTGATCTATGAGATAGAGGAGAGTTTTATGGCTTAGCCAGGTTCTGCCTCCCATGTTTCAAATCTTTGCATGCACATTCAGTTGATGCTCGCTCCTCCTGAGATCTCTTCACGCTGTCGTTCACACGTCCGTTGATGTGCACGTCGTCCCTCGTGATCCTCGCTTGCGGGTTTTAAACCCTCTTTCATGGTATCAGAGTGGATCTTGTGGATCCGTGCACTCATCGACATTTTTCGTGTGTTTTCCAGCTTCCAGCGTGATATTCAGATTTCGTTGCGTGTGTCGTAATGGACATTCCGACCGTGTGCTTACTTGCATTGATTTCAGGCTTTTATACCTCTGTTCGGGTTGTTCGTGTTTGATTTTTTGGGTTTTTGTTTGTGGTTTGTATTTTGCATGTTCTTCAGAGGTTTTTACAGTTTTTGTTCGGGTTTGCAATTGAGTTTGAGGTTTCATGTTTGTTTGAGGTCTTGGACCGTCATTTTTTTGCTCGAGCTTCAACCTTGCATTGTTTTGTACATAATACCATTCCTCCCATTGAGCTCTGTTCAAATTGGCATCTCGTGCTTTTTTTCGTGCTTGGTTGGTGCACTCAAAATTTGATGGTGCTTTTACATTGGACTGGGTTCCTTGTTCTCTGCCTTCTTGGCTTGTGTAATTTTCATTGTGTTCCTGCCGTTGGTCAACCTCGGCCTGAGTTCATGACGTATGTTCAAGTGTTTCATTGCTCTCCCGTACTCCAGCTTTCCCTTTGGTTTGTTTTGGCAACTGAACCATGGAGTATTGCATTGGCATTTTGTTAAACCTATGCTCATTTCACCTATTTTGCACTATGGCCTCTGCGTTTGGAATTGGATTGTTCAGCTCCAATTTCTTCTACAGCCTCCTGTTTTTACAGTCGTGCTTCAACTCTGCACGTAGTCTCCTTAGCATTCTGAAAGTCAAAATTTGTCAGCTTAACATGCATCTGTCCACATCCTCCTTTGCATAAACACGTTTTCCCTGCACCATTGCACGTGGACCTTTCAGTATGCTCCAGCAGCTCCAACCTGCGTTCCCTTGCAACCTGGCCTTTTTGTTGCGCATTTGGATTTTTTCCTGCTACTTGGACAGCACTCCTTTATCTGTTACCATATTTCTTCAGGCACCATCTAGGACCTTGGCAATGTAGGCTCTGTGGTCAGGCTCAACCTAGCACCGTTTCCTCTTGCACATGGACACGTCTGGCTGGGGTATTTTTTTACACCTGTCAGCACCTCTCTCCACGTGGGCTTCCATCAGCTCAGTCAACAGCAACACCTTTCAACATGGGCCCCCTCCTTCCTTTTAGAATTGTTTTTTAAAACAATGTTTTAAGGTTTTGAAAAAAACATTTATTTTGGCATTGTAATAATTTTCAAGGCTGATTTTGCTTGTCATAATGACCTTCCTACGAGCGTCGAAGACGGAGGGCGAGGTCCGGGGTTGGCAGGAGGCTAATCCCCCCTCGTAAGCAAAACAAACCCCCTAAAATTTGATGCCGTTTCCAACGAGTACCCACACGATACCCTTTGCACCCATTTCGAGCACTTTTTTAATGCATTTGCAGCGTTTAGTGGCATTTTCCATCAGTTGCGGGAATCATTTTAATGCCATAACTTTTGACTCGCTGCTCATTTTTTAGCACTTCTTTAGTCAAAGTTGCATGATTTTTCACACATTACGTGATGACATTGTCAGTTTTGTAAATGCACTACTTTATAAAGTGCCACATTCTGGGGGGGTTGACTAGTACTCTTGGGCTTTCACACGCAGACACATTATCGGCTGAGTCCGACGTCTTGCTTTTGTGCATCTTACACTTTTTTCCGCATCATGGAGAGTGCTCTTTCTAGACTTGAGCATCGTAGGATCACCTTACAGCCTCCACCACTTCTCACCGGGAGAGGGAACTATTCAGCTTGGCGTGCTTCCATGGAACATTACTTCACCCACGAGGGTCTTTTACCCTTCTTGCTTGGGCCAGTTCCTGCACCCACTGATCATCATCATCTAGAGGACTTTCTTGACACTTGCGACCATGTCTTTGGTCACATGATGATGCATGTCTCTCATTCTCTCTGGTTTCACGTGGCAGACTCAGATCCACCCCACCGTGTCTGGAGCATTCTTCAGTCCCTCTATGGAGACCCTTCACATACTGCAGTTTGTTGTTGCTGATTCAGTTGTCTCCTCCATTTCTTCGTGTGATGACAGTTCCACTGACATAGACTCACTTTGGTTCTACTTCTGATGACAAGGATTGTGCACCCAGTTCTGATGTCGAGAGTACTACAGAGGACTCTTCTCCTCTTTCTCTCACTATTCCAGAACTTGAGTGTTGACACCCCCCACATCTCATCAGATATCAAGCAGTCTCCTACTCAGTCTCACACCGTCATTACACCCACCTCCTTTCCACTTCCAGTGTGTGAGGCCCCTTCCACTCCTCTACCTTCATTGGATGACTCATACCTATCTGACATCGCTCTTCTATTTGTTGAGCCCCCTCATTGGGACGAGTATCTTCCTGACCTTAGTCATCTTTTCACAGAGTCTACTTGTGATGCACTACAGGTCCCTCATCCATCTACAGGTGTTTCAGAGGAGTTCATCATCTCTGTTGTTGGGAGTGCCCCTTCTGGGAATCATGTCACTTCCACATTTCCAGAGACCTTCATTGATCCACCCTTAGCTTGTGGATCACTTTTTCTATTGTGGAGGATGTTTTGTTCCCTTCACATCACTTGGACATCCTTTCTGCGGGTGTTCCTCTTTTTCACTCTGACAGTTCTACGCACATGGCATTACCTTCGGTTCCTTGGCACTCACTCGCTAGACCTATGTCACACTTTCGTGCACCAGACTCAGAGTTCTTCATGTTGCTGCCTTCAGTTTCCTTTGTGGAGTGGGCAGACTTCCAACACATCATTTCTGTCCTTCCTAAGGGCAGGCACACAGTTCATTGTGGGTGGCTCTTCTTCAGTCCAGAGGCAGAGGATCTCATCATCGACATTCTTCTGGGAGACTTCCTAGAGCTGCAGAGTTCAGATCCGTCCATGGCATCTTCTGCATTCCTCTCATCTCCCTCTTCTTCTCTCTTCTTCTTCTTTCCGAGAGATTGCCTCTTTGTACATGGGTACCTTTTCAGGCTCGTCTATGGCCGGGACCCATATTTGGCATCTTTCTTAGATTAGAGAGTGTTTTGTTCTCTTGTGGTGGATGTTTTTCCCACTGGGTTTTCCTTCACTGCTTGGGACCTTTTTCTTGTACATGGGTACCTCATCAAGCTTTGTGCCGGGACCCATTTCTCATTTCTGACTTACCACCTCATCCTAAGTTACGATGAAGGGGGGGTGTTGGTGTGTATTATTTTCCACATCATTAGGTGAGTCATCTCACTTAGGTGAGATCGTAGGTCCATGTGTCATTTAGGGGTCATTATGAGATTCTCTTACGCATCAGTGCGTCAGTTTCATCAGTGCGTCATATGCATCATATGTCATTGGGAGTTACACTTCTATTCTGGGAATGTAACTCCCCCTCTCTACTCGAGTTGTCATGATTGCAGCACTGGGGGTTACTCAGCACCTCTTATATGTACACCCCATTTGATCTATGAGATAGAGGAGAGTTTAATGGCTTAACTAGGTTTTTCCCGTGTTTGAAATCTTTGCATGCACATTCGGTTGATCCTCGCTCCTCCCGAGATCTCTTCACGCTACCGTTCACATGTCCGTTGATGTACACATCATCCCTCATGATCCTCACTTGTAGGTTTTAAACCCTCTTTCTCAATCGTAAGTTCACTTGTTTGATATTCGAAGACAGTCTAACCCCTCATTTGCATTATTTTCTTTTTTGGATTTAATGCGCTTTTGGGGTTTTGCAAGTCATTTCTTCATTATAGGTTACATGTGACATTTGTGAACTTGATGTGACATACTAGTGATAGGAAGCAAAGGACAAAAAATACCTCATGACCCTCTAAAGTTGGTTTTCTGAGGTTCTGAGGAGTCACAGGTGCCTAAAGCAGGTTTCCAGTGCCCAGAGGCACCCTTGACCCATTCGAGGTGCCCCAGTCTAGGAAGATCTTGCAGTTGCACAATTTTCTGACCTTATGTGTAACACTTCACCCTCTTTGTTAATTATTTTGTCACTTCATTACAGTCCAAGATTATTTGTGAATCAACTAAGTCCTTTTATTTCCTCTTTGCAACTAGGGTTTCATACTTGTTAGCTTATTTTGCTTGGGTTAATTTTTGTATTTCATTGCATATATTTATCGTTGTTACATAATTAGTGTTAGGCATATATTTATTTCAATGTTTACTTAATCATTTGGTGAACCTGACGCTCGAACATTCCTATGGTTCTCATACTTCTATTTTTCTGATTCTTCTAGGATCCTCCCATCGTGGATATTTCTATTCATGATTTCTTACTCATCAACCCTAAATTAAGAGCTAAAATCATTACTGTCTTGGCTACTACTCATGTTCCTTTTGATATTCATCCAGATGTAGTCTATAACACATTTGTAGATGCATTTTCTCAGCACATTTCTTTTACATCTAATCCTCCCATTGATCTTGTTGTTTTTTACAACGATCCACCTTTATACATCATGATTTGCATCAACAATGTGGGTGTCTGTACTACTGAAAACCAACACGTGACTTTTAGGGACAATCGACCTCCTGAGGCCGTGTCGGGACAACCGATGTGGAATGGATAGATGGTTATGTGGAATCTATATAAGGAGAATAGGCTAAATGTGAATAAGGAAAGATCAAGGCAATCTGATGTCCTATACGGGCTCTAATGGAATCTACTCATCTAAGGCAGTAAAAGCTTATCTTACCTGCGTGGGTGAGATGGAACGGTCTAAGATGATGGTAATGCGTAAATGGCGGTCAATATCTGGCTCACAGAAAATGCTCACACCGGGTTGTGGAAGACATGGGAACTGTCCTATGTTTTCCTCGTAGAAGTTCCCAGACAAGGTCATGGAAGCACGAGAGTGAAACATGTGAAGAGGACAAGTGAGTGGATTGTGGGAACTAGTTTTGTCTAGGTTGGTTCTGCCAGAACTCGTAAGAATTGTATTCTTCGGTGTTCAACATTGTCAACTATGAGATGATGGCAGGTGGAAGTGGCATGGATTGGAAAACCAAGATCCTAAGGCCCATGTCAATGTTTGTAAATAGGTAAGGTGCATTCGGTTGCAGGACTCGTGGATCTTGGATGTTGAGATCCTTGAATGGTCATGTAGGATATGTAAAATACTAAAGTAAACAAACAAACAATCTCACAAATAAAACCGCAAGAGGGCAAGGTTAATCCTAAGCCAACTAAGGATATATGGGGATATGTGTAAATTCCTTTCTAATTAGTTATATTTTCCTAATTTAACAAATGGAAACAAACAAATTTAAATTAAAACGATTCAATTACTTTCCTCGAAATTAATTAAATCTATTTGTTGCCAACAGCTAATTAATAAATGAAATATAACTAATTGAACAAGCAAAGCAAGGCTACTCTACTATTTTTTTTATTTTCAATTATTTAAATGAAATAAATAAACTAATTATCTAATATATGTTTTTGTATTTTTGATGTTTATTGGAAAACAAAGGAAATACACATAGACAAATTAATTTTTTTCTAGTTAATTAAAATTACTTATATGCTAAAAATAACAGAACTAAACAAACAAACAACCGGATGCGGCTATTTCCTTGTGTAGAGAAGATCTAATATATCCTAATAAATCAAGACTTTTCCAATTTGTATTTGTGGATTTACAATTTCCTCTATTCTTTCCTCAGAGTCAAGGGAAGAAAGGAAAGCTTCTCAGAAAATTTTCTTCCACTGAAACTTCCCCGGAAGAAACAACAAGATCTAAGGAAGCTTACAAAAATGAAGGGAAATTACAATAACACTAAACAGATGAAGAAGCTTCTTCCAGAAAAACTTCACATACAAACACACGGGGATAGACAGGGAAGCATCTTTCAGTAGAAGCTTTGTGTGAATAAAAAAAAGCTATAAAAACTAATATACTTTAACATAATGTGGAATACTATCTACTAAAACAAAGAAATCCCCCTAGGCCTTCATTTAATAAATTCTATCTCCCCTCTACATTTATTTAATGTTTTCCACCTCTCACCTACCCTTTTATCCTTCTTAGGCATCTCAAGCTCGTATTTACCTCCCGAAACCCTAATTGCACTTCACAAGGGCCCTTTGCATCAAGATGATCAATCTTCCACTGCCCAAATGGACAGTCTACCGCAATCACCTTCGACCCTGTAAATACGCCCACACCTTTCCTTGGAGGATGCAATTTTTGAGACTTCGAGCTTTCTTGTGATCTTGCCTTTGTTTTTTGCTCTTCTTTACAACTACTATCACCATCTTGGAGCTACTTTGGAGATCTTGTGCTTCACCCTTGGAGATTTGAATTCCTCTTTCTCTCTTGCATGCTAATTCCTAACCTTATCATTCTATCACTTTTCTTTACCAATTTTTTTTGCAGGTCCATCAGTCGTCCTAGAGCCCTATCTCTACATTTTCTTATCTTCATTTCCATCTGCAGATCATCATTTTCACCTATATTTTTCCGTAAAACCCTAGATCACTCCCATTCGTCATTGACCCTATCCATTCTCCATCAACCCAATTCTCATTTTTTGGCTTTTTGTCTTTCATTCTACCAGTCATCTGCCTTCTAACCTCCTAGTCCCTCATATGTGTCAATATTTCCATTTTGCACACCTACAGCTTCAGATATCATCTTCATCAGATCTAGTCGCCGTCAATCGGGACCAGTTGCATTTGACCCTATCAGCAGATCTCTTCTTCTTTAATTTTCTTGCATCCTTTCTATTCTCATTCAAATCCAGACATTTTTGCATCATCTCAGTCATCAAAACATCAGTTCTAGTTCTATATTAGCTATCAAGTTTTTAAGATATGCTCTTTTTGCTTGTTGTTTGGCTCGTCTTGTTACGGTCATCGTCGAATGGGTTCATTAGCCTCAGGTCATTGTCTACCCACCTAGGCTTGGTTTGGTTTGCATTTACATTAGATCAAATATGCATTCTTACTTCATCTATCAGATCTTAGTTTTCTGTTTCAGTCCAGATTTTGTTGCATCATATAAATTATTTATCGTTTACTTTATTCATCTTTTATCAAAAAGAGGGTTGACATCCATCCTAGGAAGTTTTTACTTCTTGGGACTAGGGTTGTCATGCAACCCACACATATATCTACTAATCATTTTCTTTGTTGTGTATGTCAGTTAAATCGCTACGAGGATGATCCATCTTTTTGCGTTTGTATCCATCGTTATCTCATCTAGAGGTACCTTAAACCCTCTCATATTAGAGTTACTTATTTTCTTTATTTCCATTTCACTAATCTGAAATAGGGACAAGAAAATTGGTTCAACAGGAAAGGTCGATGTTCTACAGAAGTGATAAAGTACAAAGATTAAACTCAGATCCAATAGTGATTATAGTCCATTTAATACCCATGTTAAAGATGTGAGCCACTATATATAGGGGAGGATCATTGTTATAAACAGAAAGATCAACCACGTTGATTTGTTGAGTAGCGTAATATTTTCTTGACAAAAAACATCGATTAAGTTTTGGGTTTTGAATTCATGGACTTGTGTGCAAGGGATGAATATTTCAATGAATGCGAGTAGAAGGCATATAGAGAACCAGTGAATTTTGATAAGACACGTCGGTTAAAATCATTTTTGGCATGGGAGGTATATTGAAATCAAAGAAAGATAGATGTACATTCTTAGTGGATCAACTAGAGAAATTTTTGTTAAAGAACATAATAGCACATAGGATTTATAGGACTCTTTAGAGTGTTTGAATAAGACTCTAGTGCACCAAAATGGATTAAAAAAATGTTTGACCAACAAGTTAAGCCCTGGATAGTGAATAGTCACATTTATACAAGAGTATATTAGTGAAGCACAAATTTGACGATCACAAAATATGGGGTTGTTAACATCCTGAAACCCTAAGTGCACAGAGAGGGATCATGGAGGATACTAAGTATAGAAATCATAATGATTCCATCTAGTGTTTTGGACTGGATATAATTGTTGATCAGGAATATGACACATTATCACAGCTAAGCACAATAATATTAGTTACATGACGCACATTTTCGAATCTATTCTTCAATTAGGGTGCCTGGAACACTATTTGGGCACCTATGCGTAAAAAAACACTTGTAGGCACCTGTAACTGTAGATACAAAAATTGGATTTTGGTTCATTCTTCTAGCATACAGTTGTGTAACTAAGTTTAACTATCAAGTTTACAATGTCAAACTCACACATATCATATATAGAAAAAACCTATAGCCTATCAAAACTAGTGAATAGAATTCTTGCAAAACCTCATTTACTTACATCAAATTCTAGTAGGATACAAGTATGCAATAGTGTGGGACTTAGTACTAGCCTAATTTGTCATTTAACATATATTGAAACTCCATGAAAAAAAGAAATAGTACATCTTACCACTCAACATGTAGTTCTTGTGAAATAAGCTGTAAGAGGATCGTACCCTAGGATGCATTTGTGAAAGTACCAATGATGACAAAGGGAAATTACTAGCATGTAGCCTAATATTTTTCATAAGTAGATGTGAAAGGATTTAAAAATAACAAGTGCACATCCTATGTTAAGTAGGAAAACAAATGCAAGGTAAAAAAACATGTGCATATGTGAAAATGAGGGATGTTAGAATTTCATATTAGAGATTTTGTTCTATGCTCATTTGTGGAAGGAAATAATTCCTAAAGGCATATATAAACAAGTTAAAGTAGATGAAAATGGGATGCATATAGAGCTTGGTCTAAGGAATTTTGGTGACAAATACATATGAGATTAATATGATTACTTAAGGCATAGATATTTCATAATTGACATACTTACACCCATGACCCATGAACAAAAAAATATAGGTCGAAGAGAACCCATAGGGGACATAGGGTGCCTAAGGAACGTTGGTGTCTAGAGACAATAGATGCTAAAGAAGTAAAGTACAAACTGTGTAAGAAAGGTGTGATTGACCATAAGTGTCAAAGAAAATACAGGCGGAACATAGCTGTTAATTACAAGAATTATCACTTAGTAATCATATGTAAAGGAAGTATGAGATTGATGACCTCAGAAATGGACCCAAGTGAAGAAAATTTGTGTCTACAGGCTACTGCATATGTTTCCTAATAAAGAAGATAACACATGACGTCTAGAGATCATGTTTTTAAATCACTCAAGGTGTAATGATGACACCATAACAGATCTATTCCCTCCAGGTCCCTAACTCCTAGGAAATCATTATATCACGAACCCAGAAGATTTGGAATTAACCATTGTTTTTGTTTATAAAATGTAAGGAAGCCATCTGAGACATAAGTTGTCAATGGACTGAGGTGATGTCATGAAAGTATAATGTCATTGTTGTGATGGTACCATGTATCACTTTACTATCACATATGTTAATGCATCTCTCATGTACAGATGCACATCTCTCATGTACAGATGCTATTTATGCCATGATGGTGATACTAATTCCACATAATGTCATGGATGACATATTATAATCTTGCATAAAGGGAGTCTAAATCAATTTGAATTACTTATTTGTGGTATATCATTGGACCGATAATATTTGTAAGGAACCCTTGATTTTGGAAGAGTCTTAATTGGTATCTACCTCCGTAGCTAATTTTCAATAGTCACATTGTTGTGTACATATTTAGTTGTGTTAAATTTTAAAAAAATCAAAAATCAAAATGCAAAACCTTAGACATATAGGGACACTCATAGATTGGACATCGATCAAAAAAGAATGAATAAGGGGGAAAGCCTTTCCTTAATCCATCTAATCACCCTGATTAGACACTGTAGCCAAATATAAACAACAACTGACGAAAAATTATGTTCAAGGCTTAGATGCTGACTAATAGTGGATATGAAATTATCATCATGCTTAGATGCATTCCTGAAGTTGATTCATTGATCAGTATCTATATAAGATATGATGTAATTATTGACATTAACTTATAGAATCTTCACATATGTAGGAAGATAATGATCCTAATTTATGTATAAGTTTGAGAATTTTTCTCATGTACATTTGGGATGGTAAAAGGTGTATGCCCATCCAGATTACTAAGGTTGCACACTTATATACATCCGTAGTGCGAAGTGGATGTTTGGAACCACGACATGAAGTCATATATATTTACACCTATCAATGTTGAAACACTAAATTGTTTGAGTGCATGAATCGAGTCAAACATTTCATTGTTGTATGTAGTATAAACTAATAGGAAAAATCACGGGTTCAAAAAACAACCATATCTAATAAATGGATATAAAGCGATGGACCAAATCAGTGGTAAAGGAGAGCATGGGTCAAACACTAATGTAGGGAGCCTAATATGGAACAATACCCCCCTGGGCATATGTCAAAATTTAACTTGGTGTGTGGTCAACAATCTAATAGAACACTGCATAGAGTTTTATTCCTAGTTGAAGATTAAAACGCATATTAAGAAAGTACTCAAGATAAGTATAGAAGAATCTATTGGAATATGATTAAATATTGTAAGAGCAGTGAAATGCTATGAGCTACCAAGCTATATAATAGCATGTCTGTGTCGAACTGAACTTGCATTCCTCTTTAAGAGTCATGGTTATGGATTGGGCCAATGGATATGAGGTCCACAATGTTACGATTATAATGATTTGGATGGATGATTTGATATCATCTCCAAGGTTAGGAGACATGATATTGAAGCCTTACCTCTACAAATTTTTGCTGTGAAATGTCATATACACGACGAGATGAATTTATCAAGAAAGTACACGAAATTTGACAAAACGCCTCAATTAAATGTCTTCAATCAATGCCATGGTTCTAAGTCAGATTATTAAGGTTTATTTTTTGTAATGGAATTTTTACAATCATTTCATATCATGATTAGGCGATTTACTTTCCTTAAGTATGGAATGCATACATCAGAATGTTGGTAAGCAATATAATATGACATTTACATCAACTCTACTCTTGATTGCTAAAATTGTTACACGGGATCGCTCAAAATAATTCTACTACAATCTTTTCTTACATCTTGATTATTTAGGCATTATTGTCTTTGTCCGGTTTACGGATGTCACTTGGATAAGGAAAGATACCTTCAATTTGCAAGATGAACATCATGCCTATTACTTAACATACCATCAAAGAGCGATCCACTAAACCACTTAGGACCATAATTAAGTAATATCGAGCTGCTAGCGAGCCATATTCCTTCATAAGATTGGGTTGAAAGAATATTGTATAGGTATAAACATAACTCAGACTTCCAATAAAGAAATAACCTCCCAAAAACTTTTGACAAGGAGTTCTATGTTAGGTTTGTTGGAGGTGTGGATCTCACAAAACTTGGAAATTTAGATAGGATTCTACTTTTTGAACATTGTAACAGAGACTATTGAATATTGTTTGCTCAGATTACTATTCTTTCAAGATGAAATATCCATAATTTCAGGACTGTTGTTTAGTTGGGATTTGATTCTGATCTATTCCCAATTTTAATTATAATTGAAGTCATAATATATGATGTAACATATTTGGATTGAGAAATGGTATTATAAATGAATAAAATTATATTGTCACATTAAGTTATCATGATAAATATTTAATTTTGAATTCAAAATAGTCAAAACTATCTAGTTGGTATGTATAACATAGATGTTGAAAATATTTAGGTCTTGAAAACTAATAAATTAGTGTATTCATGCTTCTACGACACAATCCTCCAAGTTTAATTAAATTTATTAGCTTTGGTTGGATTTTGAAATTTTCTCCAACAAAATATTTACTTTATAAGTAGAAACATACAAGATAAAGTATATAATTGAAAGAATGATAAAGACAAATATTTAAGTTATAATAATTGTTCTTATCAAAGAATCATACTGAAATACTGTACTTCCATAAGGAACCACCAAAATTTAGGGATTAGCATCATTAAAAAGTTAATGCACATAAACTATTTATAGAATCACTTTTTACAGAATATTATTTTCCAACCATGAAATTATTTCAACATGGACTCAACATTTCCAATATAAATGATTTTAGAAAATGATTTGGTTCATATTTAAGTTGGAGATAAATTAAAAAACTTGGGTATTTTACGTAACCTGCATGGAGCAGGATATAAAAACATGTGTCCATATTTCCCATGAAAACCATAATCTAAGGTGAGTATTTGGTATTACTTGATAATTTCTAGGATTAGATAAATATCATTCCAAAATTTCAAGTTCCCTTTAGGATCAATTTAACCAATGCACCAATTTGTCTACATCAATCCTTTGAGATAATCACATTGAAGGTAGTTTATAAAACCATAATTTTGTCACTATCCAACAACATGTTTACAGTAGTGCAAATAGGTAACACATTTTTTAATTAGTTCAACTTGACAAACTACAATTTGTATTTTGTACCATAATATATACCATGCACACTCCCTTATTTAGCTAATAATAGGATCCTAATGGTTTCAGACCTATGAGATCCTTCAATGTGATCCAACACAAACTATAAGACTTGTTTGAGATGGGTACATGTCTTTTCTTTTCATCCATGCATTATACTCCATATCTCACATGCTTCAAAAGAGGGGAAATTCCAAGACTATATATTAACCTACAATATATTAGGCGAAACAGACAAAATTCAAAAATTAAACACATATCAATTATACATGGCACATATTGTCATAAAATAGTTACATATAGAGAACAAGATCATAATTCAAACTGTGTACAGGTTACCCACATTGGACAAAACCCTAAGGTTATGTCCTAGAGTGTATTTTTCCTAGATATCAGACAAATTTATAGAAAATTTCAGCAGTTCTCATTATTAGTATTTACATTTAAAGGTTTCGGTATACATGGCAGACACAGATTACACAATCATAGTAGAATCTAACTAGAGTTTGGATACTTCATTCTTTCTTCACTACATCATTTAGATAAATATTTTAAATTACAGTAGGTGGAGCATGGGCCTTATTCTGGTGTTTTTATTATTTTTCACTTGAATATATCAATTTGTAACATTTTACTACAACACATATTGAGGCCAGGAAGCTAGATCATTCCCTTTCCGAATTTGTCGTCTATTAAAAAAATGGGCCTAGAATTTTCATCTACTGGCAATATGGCCCATGGGGTTACAAGATATCAAATGACATTATACTTAGTAGGATAAATTTCCTTTTCTTTCTCTAAAATGTGTGGGATAATAGTAAAGTTAAGAAATGCTCATATATTAGTTCTCTTCCCACTTTGCAACACAAGTCATTTGTGAGAAATATTTAATGTATCTCTTCTTGATGATAGATACACGGAAATTAAACTCTTCTCCTAATTTAAATTCTTCATCATCATTTGGAGACGAATCAAGCTTTTTGAGGTCATTTGAGGAAAACAAATCACAAAAAATGGATCAGACATTTCAACTCAAATCAGAATTCACAAACATAATAACAGTAGATAACCATTAATGATGTGTGTCACAATTGGGTATGAGAAGTCCTTTCCAGTGTGGAATTGAAGGGGGAAATGTGGACACTAAAATTTGAATGTAGATTATCCACTTTGGAAATGAAAATTTTGAGTATTATTCCTACTAAGAATCTTATGCTTTCCCTCGGGAACATTAATTCACATACACTTTTAGCTCTCTTGCATGGTTTTCATGTTATATCTATAAACTATTATGTCATTCACTCGTGCAAGTTTTCGTATCTGCAAAGTAGTAATAACAATCCAAAGCATCTTTCGCAAATTTTGAGCTTTGTCATCATTAAAATATCCCTATTATGGACCATACACAGTGTGATAGGATCTTTCTAAGATCTAGGTTGGCATGTTTGATCATATATTCACCTTGTAACATCTGTTGGTCTTCCAGTTCGATTATGTTTATCACCCCATTGCTTTTAGGAATCGCTTAATGTTTGAACATATGTTGTTGGTGTAGGATATTTACCATGCACATATTTTAAGTACATGGGATTCCTCCACATAGGTGATTCACCATGCTTAGGTGTCCTAGGGTGTCATTATGGCCTTACACGCGTCATAGAGTGTCATAGGAGTTACATTTGACTGGCTATTCCGGGAATGTAACTCCCACCTCTTGACGGCTACATTTGTGGGGGAGTTACACACCCCACTACTATATGTACACCTTTCATCTTGAGAAATGGAATGGAATGGAATGATGTATGGGATTTGAGCCATTTTTCCCTTAATGCATGCACATTGCTCTCATGGGTGATTTCTTGCTTCGATCTTGAAGCTACATCATTTTACGGTTGAGTGCAACATTTTGATGCTCACGGATTCCCTCCAGATCTTCGTCATTCCTCCGACATGGTATCAGAGCTCAGGGATCAGAATCATGTTGCTCATAATAGTTGCTTACTACTATCCATCTTGTAGTTTCTTGTGTAAGATCTCCTTTGCATGTGCTCTACTTGCATTTTTCAAGGGTTTTGTGTCTTGATTTTTCAGCCTTTTGTTGTTCGTGGCTTCTATTGCCTTGAATTTATTGGGTTGGTCACCTTTGCATTTTATTCACCAACTTTGCATAGTTTTGAGTTCACATTAGGCACTGATCCATTTGGTAATTGGATTTGCTCAATTCCTTGTGTTTTTTTGGCTCACCAACGTGCTTTTCATTGCATCACAACTCCATTTGATTTGGACCACTCTTGGTTGGTTTTTTGTCGCTTGCATGTTCTGGTTTTTAAGTTTGCAACTTGGTTTGCATGAACACTTTGATTTGGCATCTTGCTCACTCATGCTTCCTTAGGACTTATCATCACACTTGTGCTCATTGAGTTCGTGATGCATGGCCTTTCTTTTGTGGTCATTCTTGCACTCATTTGCATTGGCTTTCACGACTGGTTTTCATTCCACATTAGGCTCACCACTCTCGAGCTCACCATTCATTTGTGCAATGTTTCAACTCTGCTCATTGTAGCTCCTGTTCCACGTTTTTACACTATCTGTGCTGCATGGACTTGCCTTCTCCTTGAGTCAACTTGCATCTTTTAGATCTTCTTGTGTGCAAACCCTGCTTTTGTCCTTGCTTTGGTTGGACTTTTGCACACTCTTGTGTTCGTCCACTCATGAACTGCATGTTGGCCTGGTGTTGTTACTCAACTCTTGCATGTTCCTACTCCATTTTGACATTTTTACACTTTACAACTCTTTGTCGCCTTCAACTGTTGGTTTTCTCTCCATTTATCTCTACCTAGCACATCGTGTAGCCGTTCATTTCTTGATCATTCACTCGGGCTTCTCTGGTTTTCCTGCCTAGTGGTTACAGCAACTACTCAACTTTCATAACATTCACTCATCGTTCTACACTCACATTGCCAACCTCATGGAAGTCATGCTCACCCTCCTACAACTTGCACGTGGAATCACTCTGCCAACATTGGAATCTCCATGCACATTCCACCAGGAAAGTGGCACTCTGTGACAGCCATTTCAACCAGCTCACAGTCAACATGGCCCTTCGGCACAATAGCAGGTAGCTTCTCAGCCCATGTCAACTCCATGGCTTGACACTCACTGGGCCCATTCCCTTTTAGAATTGTTTGGTGGTTAAAACAATCCTTTTTTAATGTTTTAAGGAAAAACATTCCTTTTATGGCATTGTAATAATTTAGGGCCTATTTTGCTTGTATTTAATGTCCTTCATTCGTGTGTCGAAGACGGAGGGCGAGGTCCGGGGTTGGCAGGAGGCTAATCCCCCCTCGCAAGAAAAACAAACCCTACCTAAAATTTGATGCCATTTCCAACGAGTACCCACACGACACCCTTTGCACCCATTTCAGGCACTTTTTTAATCAGTTTGCAAAGCTTATTGGCATTTTCCATCAGTTGCGGGAATCATTTTCTTGCTATAACTTTTGACTCGCTGCTCGGTTTTGAGCACTTCTTTAGTCAAAGTTGCATGATTTTTCACACATTACATGATGACATTGTCAATTTTGTAAATGCACTACTTTATAAAGTGCCACATTCTGGGGGGTTCACTAGTACTCTTGGGTTTTTACACGCAGACGCATTATCGGCCGAGTCTGACGTCTTGCATTTGTGCACCTTGCACTTTTGATTCCACATCATGGAGGGTGCTCTTTCCAGACTTGAGCATCATAGGATCACTTTACAGCCTCCACCACTTCTTACTTGGGAGAGGGAACTATTCAGTTTGGCATGCTTCTATGGAACATTACTTCACCTACGAGGGTCTTTCACACTTCTTGCTTGGGCAAGTTCCTGCACCCACTGATCATCGTCATCTTAAGGAATTTCTCAACACTTGCGACCATGTTTTTGGTCACTTGATGATGCATGTCTCCAGATCTCTCTGGTTTCACGTGGCAGACTCAGATCCACCCCACCGTGTCTGGAGCATTCTTCAGTCCCTCTATGGAGACCCTTCACATACTGCCACGCCATTGTTGTTGTTGCTGATTCAGTTGTCTCCTCTTCTTCTTCATGTGATGATAGTTCCACTGACACAGACTCACTTGGTTCTACTTCTGATGACGAGGATTGTGCACCCAGTTCTGATGTCGAGAGTACTACAGAGGACTCTTCTCCTCCTTCTCTCACTATTCCAGAGAGTGTTGACACATCCCACATCTCATCAGATATTGAGCAGTCTCCTATACAGTCTCATACAGTCATCACACCCACCTCTTTTCCACCTTCAGTGTGTGAGGCCCCTTTCACTCCTCTACCTTCATTGGATGACTCATACCTATCTGACATCACTCTTCTGTTTGTTGAGCCCCCTCATTGGGATGAGTATCTGCCTGACCTTAGTCATCTTTTCACAGAGTACACTTGTGATGTACTACAGGTTCCTCATCCATCTACAGGTATTTCAGAGGAGTTCATCATCTCCGTTGTTGGGAGTGCCCCTTCTGGGACTCTTACCACTTCCACTTTTCCAGAGACCTTCATTGATCCACCCTTGCTTGTGGATCCATTTTCTGTTGTGGGGGATGTTTTGTTGCCTTCACATCAGTTGGACATCCTTTCTACAGGTGTTCACCCTTCATACTCTGACAGTTCTACACTCGTGACATTACCTTCGGTTCCTTTGCACTCACTTGCTAGACCTATGTCACACTTTCATGGACCAGACTCAGAGTTCTTCGTGTTGCTACCTTCAGTTTCCTTCACAGAGTGGGTAGACTTCCAGCACGTCATTTATGTCCTTCCTAAGGGTAGGCACACAGTTCGGTGTGGGTGGCTCTTCTTCAGTCCAGAGGTAGAGGATCTCGTGATCGACATTCTTCTGGGAGACCTCCTAGAGCTGCAGAGTTCAGATCCATCCATGGCATCTTCTGCATTCCTCTCATCTCCCTCTTCTTCTCTCTTCTTCTTCTTTCTGAGAGATTGCCCTCTTTGTACATGGGTACCTTTACAGGCTCGTTTGTGGCTGGGACCCATCTTTGGCATCTTTCTTAGATTAGAGAGTGGACTTGTCTCTCTTTTGGGGGGAGTTTTTCCCACTGGGTTTTCTCCTTTTACTCCACTTTTTGAGAGTTTCTTGTACGTGGGTACCTCATCAGGCTTGTTGTCAGACCCACTTCTCCTTGTTTTCATCTATGTGTCCACCTAAGCTATGCTTCAGGGGGGTGTTGGTGTAGGATATTTACCATGCATATATTTTAAGTACATGGGATTCCTCCACATAGGTGATTCACCATGCTTAGGTGTCCTAGGGTGTCATTATGGCCTTACACGCATCATAGAGTGTCATAGGAGTTACATTTGACTGGCTATTCTGGGAATGTAACTCCCACCTCTTGACGGCTACATTTGTGGGGGAGTTACACACCCCACTACTATATGTACACCCTTTCATCTTGAGAAATACAATGGAATGGAATAGAGTATGGGATTTGAGCCATTTTTTCCTTAATGCATGCACATTGCTCTCATGGGTGATTTCTTTCTTCAATCTTGGTTAAAAAAATGTCCCTGTTAGACTATGTATTTGGGAAGAAGTATGATAGACTTCTATAATTCCTAAGAGATCAAGCTGAGGGAAGATCTTAAATTCGTCGGTCCTTAGAATTTCTTTATGAGTTTTGCCCAAATTGTGCAAAATTTACTTAGATAAGTAGTTAAGCATTTGACTTTGACATCTGCCAAATCAGGTACATGAAAATTCTTAAATTCCCCAACTGCCGCAATTTCTCAGAAATTTTGACCAGATTGTTGTTCGAATTAACATGACAAATTTATGGATTTACATAAAGTCACTATCTTGTTATAAGACGTACAAAAAACTGCAGCTGGAACCTTTCCATAATTCAGACCTTTCTTTTGAACAGCTTCCTTGAAGAGAGCAACCAATGGGCAGTTTGACAGAAGAAACTTCATCCAAGGAAAGCTTAGATTAGCCAATAAATTTCTTCTCATATATCTTCATAAAAGATTTCCACCCAAGAGTGCAATTTTTGAATCTGACAATCATCTTCAAAATGTACCTTAGATACAATATGTTTCTCATGCATTCAATGGTGAAATTTTCAATTTTTTTAAAGCAAATAAACAAGAAAACATCAATACGTAGGAAGCGACCCTTAGACAAAGGAAATCTGCTAAGATTATGTCTTTTGTCGTCGACATGGAAAGTTGTAGGATCATTTCCGCAAGCATCCATTTCGTTAGTTGATGAAGACACCCAACATGCCGCCACACAAGCTTCATAACTTCAACGAGAGGGGTGCAAGTGAAGCTTATCACAAATTCAACTTTTGGCATAAATATTGACCCCACAAAAGATGGATTTCATAACACTATTGCTTTTAAATGTGGGGCTTCTCAATTAGATATTTGTAACCATCACTTAACAGATATTCATTTTCGTTCATTCATACACTCATATATACATGATCCTCACTAATCAACCCCTAATCCATCCACATAGAGTTACTAATACATTTCCTACCTACATTGTGTTCCACTCCCGATGCAAATATAGTCCACAGTATGGAACAATACATGCTTCGATCCCTTACAACGTCCACATCGCACGCTCCGTCGCGCGATTGCTAGTTATATTTAAAAAACAATCATTTAACTTCATATCTATAGACAATTACAAATAATTATTTAAATTTACTTGATATATGTGTTAATGATTTACCTTTCATTTTAGATTGGGGGAAGTTGGAAGTCTAGAATTTAATAAGTGAATTTATGTTTAAAAATATTTAAAACCCACCAATTAAATAAATAGAATTTTAAATTTTCTGAGTGTTTACATAAATTTTACATATATAAAAAATTGAATTTTTTGTTTCAAAATTTAATTTTTTCGAGTGTTTATATAAACTTTACATATATAAAAAATATATTCAATTTTTCTTTTAAAAGAAGTATCTTCTATTGGAATATCTTCACAACTTTCACAACTAGCAACTGCTAATTTTTAATTTATTACCCATGGGTACATATGTTCAGAGATTACCCATATGGTTTAGCACCTGTGTCTGTCTACTTAAACACATTTGGCAGTTTGTCACATGTTTTAACTATAAATTGGGAAACTGATTTTAAGACACTTTTACAGCACATTTCATGTAAATGATGAATATCAGATTTTTCTACTTCTAGATATGTAAACTATGCCCATTTCCATGCTTGAGCAGAGCCCAACTATGCCTAACTGTGAGATGTGACATCAAATTCTGGAGACAATATATTGTTTGAGAGAAAAAAGAGATGACATTGATTCGTATAGCACCACGATTTCTCTCATTGCCTATGCAGTGTCAAACCAAACCCCTACCAAGATCTATTTCGGATTGTTTGGATCCTCAAAATGCTACCGACTTCATAAAATCATATATATAGTCTGCAATGTCCATCGATACTTTTATATTTTTTAAACCTCTGGAGGTATCGTGACGTTTCACTGTTTTTAGGAAACTTGTGCAGCAAGTTCCGAGATCAAAGTAAATCCCTGATTTAAATCATACAACACAGGTGCATGTGCACAATAAAGTATTTATGGCCACATGCTAATAAAATAAAAATGAAGCTTAAATGGTTGGGGTATGTTCCAGGAGACCACATCTCTTTAAGACATTTTTTCAAACAGTTGACTTACCTTGTATATGCTTCCACATTTTGCATACATGTCTACCAGGGCACTTGCAAGTTTGCAACTACATCTGAAAAAATGAACTTCCATTATACTTTGATGATTGTCCATGCCCTGCTCTAAAGCTCCCATTTTGACATAGGCTGGAAGGATGCTGGCAAAGATTGTGGAACCTGGCTTTACACCTGCCAATTGCACTTGCTTGAAATTTTCCAAAGTCTTTTCAACAAGAACATTTTTTTTTTTGCATATCCTGCAATTATTGATGTCTATGAGACCACATACCTTTTAGGCATTTTGTTGAACAGTTCACCTGCTTGCACATTTTGCATACATATCTGCCAGGGCACTTGAAGTTCTAAAACATCTGATAAATAACCCTTCTACATAATGCTTTGTCAAATGTCTACACCCTGTTTCAAATCTCCTATTTTTACACAGGTTGGGAGTATGGTAGCAAAGGTGAACTGATCAGAGTGGAAAATTGGTTGCATCTGGTAAAACAATGTGAACGCTTCATAAAGATGCTCATGACTTCTGTTGGCTGCAATCAACACATACTAGGAAGGTTTTTGTGTCTCCAATAGTTGTGCTTGGGGTATGCTCAATTGTAACCTCATATTCTTATGTGCTCAACACCCACCAAGAAAACACATCTTCAACAAACCCATTTTGTGTATATCCTACAATCATTACAGTCCATGAGACCATATTTGTTTTAGGCATTTTGTCAAACAATTCACATGCCTTGTGCATGCTTCCACGTTTTGCATACATATCTATTAGGGTTCTTGCAACTAAAACATATAAAAAATACCTTTCTCCATAATGCTTGTAGATGTCCACACCCTGTTTCAAAGCTCCTATATTGACACAAGATGGGAGTATAATAGCAAAGCTGAACAAATCAGATTGGACATCTCTTGGTTGCATTTGGTGAGACGGTGTTAATGCTTCATTATTATTATCCAATAAATCATACACAAATGAATTGGATAAGTCAACATATTTCTAGTATGTGCACAAACTGGGATTTTGTATAAGGATTTGGAGATTTGTAAGCAAATGCATTAGGTAGGTGTAAAGCCAAACTCAGCAAGCTCTGCCATATTCCTTTCAAATTGACAACATTTGATCTTTGGCACACAATGTGGAGATCCATCAACAAATATGTGAAAGAAGATTTTAATAGAGTAGCATGGTCTTTGTTGGGTATCAAATTCCTCCTTATATCTCATATTGTTGAATCTTTTTTGTATGTTGGATTCCTTCCTCTGATCTCATGCCCATATAGGAACTTGAACATTGCATCAGAAAATAATCATTTGTGGATTACTATTTAAGCTAGTATTTGAGACTGCCCAAATACACATGTTAATAAAATGTGCGAGCATACATAGGGCACACAAAATTGTTTGACAAATTACCTTATGAAGTGTGAACTCAAGGATTGCATTGACATTAGATATGCACGACACTAGACTGTGGAAAAAGGCTTCAATGCAATCCTAGAACCCATCAATTTGTGCATATGGGTTTTCGGTTTTGCCTATTTTTCTTGATCCGACAGCGAAGGCTACAAATGTTTTATTACAACTTAATATTTTCATGAATGAAGGTTACGAATGTTTTATTGCCTCACTGATCCATGTTGCCCTCCTCTACCTCCATAGCATTGTTTTTTCTATTTTGCACAAAATAGATTTTGCCACAATGCTCTCCAACTCTTTCAACATTTGAAGCACTCTAGAGCAAACACTGACCATGTAAGCTTTGGATGTGTGTTTCACCTTTTTCTTAGATTGTTTCTTTGAAGTGTTGACGAAACAAATAGGGTAACGGGCGTAGGAGGAATACCTGTTCAAATGTTGGTTGATGGGTTGTTGCGCGCGTATGACTTCTGAATCCACAGCTGATTGTGAGAGCTTCCTTTTGGCTAGGAGGAACTACCTGTAATGCAAAGCAAGACCACCAAGAAGAAATTAAACAATATGGGCAGTGAACTGCCTAGCGTATGCTAGATCCGGGAAGTGTGATACTTCCTAGATGGTCTATCAGTCCACTATTTTAAACAATTTAATGTTGTAAACAAAGTAAATCCTATTGTAATTTGAAATGATTTAGGTATCTCACTTAAAACACAATAATAAATAGATCTAATCTAACATGCTAAGCTAGAATAGAATCCAAAGGTCAAATGATTGGTTTTGGGTTCTGCAGGTTTGATAGAGGTCTCGAGTAGATCACAAGTGGATGAGGGTGAGATGAAATTTGGTGGGTAGGTCTCTGTTATGGGCTGTGTGGGCAAATACAGAGACCATGTCGGTTTAGGGGTAACCGACGGTGGTTAGGTGTGACCGGTGCCGGTTACTGTGAAATCTGGAAATGTCACAGAACAAGCTTTGGGTCTCCTTTGTGATTGCACAAAGGACTTTGGTTGGTCGGGATGAGGTATTGGGTGACTGGGGTAGGCTTTGGCGAGGTTTAATGGGTATATGGAGGTGGAAATGTTGGAGAAGGTCAATAGGTGGCTAGGTAAACAATAGATGATAAAATGATGATGAAATGAAATAAACCAGAAAAATATGACATTATACTTACTTGGATTCTAGATCCTGAATGCTTGTGAGTGAGGGATGAGGTGCTGATGAGAGGTTTGAAGGTATGTGCAAGTGATCACCAACTGAAGGAAAGCTTCTGCATGGGTTGCATGTGCATCCTCTTTGCTTGGTTAGATCAGATCATGGCTGGGATGGCTGTGCAGGAAAAGATGTTTGATCTCCTTCCTTAGCATGCCCATGGTCTCGTTGGAATTCACTCTCTGAAGATGTGTTATCTCTCTGAGATGTGAAATGCTCACCAACCTTTTTGTTTCTTCCAACTTCCAACCTTGAGAATAAGGTTGTTTTGGGGTTAAAAGGGTAACCGATGGCGGTTTCAGCTTAACCGGCGACAGTTAGGGGTAACCGGTGTCGGTCAAGGCGGGATTTCCTAGGTTTACTAAACTAGGGAGATCCTCTTGATTTCCTTGGATCTCATGTCGTTAACCCATGGATTAGACTGGGAGCTTCTTGTGAGCATGCGGGAATGTGGTTAGAGGGAATGTAGGCATTGATTTTTAGGGTTTGGGTATGTCTTAGTTAGTTATGGCAACTTACTAAGAACATGTCTTAGGTTGAGTTGGCTTGGTGAGGTGTCTAAGTGAATTGTATGTGTGGATATTATTTAAAATAAGATATTTAAATAATAAATATAGTGAGGATAATTAATTAATTAAATTAAATTAAAATATTAGTGGGGTGAAAGGGGTCATGGCTAGGTGAATGTGATGAAGGGTGCTTATTTAGTCGAGGGACCAAAGGGGAGTGTGACCTAATTTTAGTGTCTACATTTTGCCCTTTACAAATGCGTAGATTGTATTGGTAATGAAGATAACAAGTATAAGATAATGGTTGCCCCATGTGTATATGAAGGTGATCCTCCCTCAAACTAGGAATATGAGGTATAGGGAGATACAGTAAGAGTGGTTTGATAAAAGGTAAATGGGAGGAATTGGTGAATAATGGGCACAGGGAAGAAAGGGTAAAAGGTATACCTAAGTAAATAACAGGTAATGGGTCTGGGTCAAAGGTAAGCAAAAGTCAAACAACGCACACGTTAAACTTCAACACGCTATGCGGGTTGAAGAGTAGGCAAGATTCTACATCGTCTAAGGTTCGATGGGTGACATTATGCAAGAAGGTTGAAGTGAATAATTTGTATCCAAGGTATAGGATAGTGGTCAAGAAACATTTTAACATGGATTAGGTGCAGGAACTCTTAAACCTATTTTCTGGTACACCAAATTGTAGGGTCAGGATAAACAGTCACGATAATAGGCTAAAGGTAAGGTCATTGGTCAATCAATCATAGGTTGGTGGCACAGTGCCGCAAGGTATAGCGAACACATGATACTTCAAAGGTCACTAGCATGGTATAAGGAAGTCCAAATATCTAGGTCACAAGCATAATCCTAAAGGCCAATGTAGGGGTAAAATAATTCCCCAAAGGAGGACAAATGGAGGTAGTCCACAATGATGAGGTCAGGAAAGGTCAGGGAAAGGTTGGGTTTAAGGTATTACACAAATATAGGGTCCTGGGGTAAAGGATCAGAGAAAATCAAAAATGGGGTTCTAAAGGATCAAGGGAAAGGGTGGGGGTTAATTGAGACCACCCAACTAAAAGTGGTGTTCAATGAAATATTTGAAAAGGGCTTGAATGTGTTTGAGGTGAATGGAAACTGACACAATGGCGGTCATGGATAAAGTTTTCTACATCGGAATAGGAAAATAAAGACGATGGTGAGGTAGGGCACGTAATCCGATGTTACAAATTCAAGGGTACTCCTATCCCGACAAAATATTAAGGTAAAATATGTTGGTTATTCAAAACACAAAAAATGCATGTTTTTTATTATTCATTTGTTATTTTTGAAGTGAGAAAATTACAAAAAGGAGATGAAAGAGAAAGTGTTGATCAAAGGAAACTCATACAGTGACATTGGTAGTGTGATTAGATCAATTGGGTTAAATAAAGCATTAAGTCCAATGGATCAGGGCTTCGAGATTTGATTGGGCAAGAGGTTGTGAGTATTTATTCAGTATGGCAAAGGCCAAGAATCTGATGGGCCACTCACAGTGGTCAGACATGCCATTTTAGACAGCGTTACAGTGCGATGAGGTAAGCCCCAACTTACATTGTTAATTGGATAGATTAAATAGGTTTGGATAATTGTTATTAATATGAGGTTTTTGTGGGTTTTTTGTAGGATTTTAAGGTGGGTACAAAATAAAATTTGGTCATGGGGGAATAACGGGCAAAAAGAGGGAAGGGAAGGGTAGTAAATGGTATAAAGAGTGGGGTGGGTAGAATTCAGGGGTATTTAATAGTCATTGTAGGTGGGGTAATAAGGGGAAGGGGGTGTCTATTTTTATCAAATGGGGGTTTTGGGAAGTCACATTTTCCCACATACAATGACTATTATCAAATTCAATTGATACAATTGGGTACAATACCATATCAAGTCACCAAACAGGTACCAATGTCTAACAGTTATGTAGATAGAACTAAGTCCTATTAGAATGAGTTTTAGTATAGTACCTACAAGTATCGGTATTTGTAGAGACTTCGATGTTCTTTAACCTAAGTCTAGAAGTCCAAAATCATGAACCGAAGCTACATTTTTCAAAATTTCAAGGCATAAGGGTCATAAAAGTGATGAATGGCTACATCAGATTGAGATGGGTATTGGAACAAAATATTGGACAGGTTAATGATAAGTTTGAATAAGGTCAATTTTAATATAGATTAATGTTGTGTTTGGATTATGCAAGGGAATTAGTGTTAGTACATATGCGGGACAGGGTTTCGCCTCTACTGGTGACATACATGGCATAGCAACCCCTTTGGAGCAACAGCAGTGGACAGTGGGAAATTCATTTGGATACCGTCGTGCACAAACACAACCACCTGTTTGACATGCCTTAGCTTGATGTTGCGCTCATGAAGTTGGGAATATTACTTTGAATTCCCCTAACTTTATGTATCCACCTTCCATAAACCTTTGGGGTTTCCATACAATTATTGTATTTGAGGAAAATGTGTTTAATTGTGATTTTAGACCCCTTCACACATATTGTGGGCCACTATCAAAAGTGTATCTCATTAATCTCCTCATAATGTAGATTAAATGGAGAGGCCAAAACAGTATTTGGTCTAGCTCTAGATGATGCACAAGGGGTACAAGGATTTGAAGGAAAACAACTGTGATTTGCAATGGAGGACATCCGATCATGCCTAATATGCGTCACCTAAATTTTGAATGTATTTAGTTTTTTTCTAAATATGTCAGGCCTACTGCCGAAAATTTGTTGTATTTTTTATCACATAAGCATTTCATGCCGAAGACACTTATCAGGATGTACAAAACATTCACACCCCCATTTCATGGATGAGTGGGCAATAATATTCCGCATTTTCAGCATATACAGTCCTGCGTGCTCAAGAGAACATTGATTCAATTTTTTTGCATATATGTTTACATGACCTGAATATATGACATTTTGTTTCCATATTAGGAAATGCGTGCCGACCAAAATGAGAATGGACATGATGAGGCATGTAATTTGAGATACAAGCATTGCCATTGAACTCTAATCCCATGATAGAAGACATGATGGAATAATTGTGTATTTGTTAATGTATTTATGAAACAAAAGTGGTACCATGGCTTTTGTTCATTAATGGATTTGTTACTTATGATACCTTTCATAGCAAATTACAATAAGTTAGCGTCATGATGTTGATAGGTCGGTTTAGGCATCATCGAGTACATTCCAATAATATGGTTGATGTCCAAGGTAATAGGGGCAACAACATGATGTTAGGTTCTTAAGAAACATCTTAATGATCCAATTTTATGTAATACATCTTACTATGGACTTAGATTTGGTTAGGCATGGTTGATTTCAGGTATTAATTTAAGACTGGTTGATCAATTGTTACTAATCTCGAATGGCCGAGCTTAACCTCCAAGTAGAAAGAACAAAGTGTTACATGTAGCTCAGAGTGAACTTACATAGTCCTGGAAAAAGGTGTACCTCAGGCAGATGTCCAGTAATATGAGCTCTTAAGATTATTACAATGATATCATGTTGATGGGTTATAGTTTGAAGGCAATCTTATAAAATATGGCAATTTTCAATCCTATAGCATTTAGATATAGTTTGGATCTCAAAGAGATAACATAGAGGAATCCATTTTAGTCATGTATGCAATGGTAATGCAAAATGTAATGTTGGTTTAGAGGCTCTAGATAAGGAAGGTTCAGCATTAAAGATATTGGGAGCTAGATGAAAATCCTAACCAATGTAAATCATACCTTTAACATCCATGATGAACTCCATAAGACCCTAAATAGGATTTTCACAATTTTATTAAGTTACAATTGGTGAAAAGAGTATTTTATCACCCCCAAATGTTAAGTTCCTTAAAGTCACCTTGAGTAGCAGTAGGACCTGGGAGAATTGGTGACAGGGAGAAATCAGCGTTAAATTTATATATGGTATATCCCTCAGTTCCTTCTTAGGCAACCAGAACCCCTAGGATTTGAAAAAATAGGCAAGTCCATATCTTACCAATTTTTTTATAAATGATTTATGAAACTTAGGATGGTGAGTTATATGAGATAAATACATATTATCGACCTTGAGGTCTTGTCAATGAATTGGATGAATGCGGGAAGCTTAGGTTGCTCTTTTTTGTTTTTTATCAAATTTTTTTTATTATAATAGAGAATGGTACAAAGCCGGTGATTTCAGGAATACTAATTATAGGTATGGCAATTACTGTCCCCTCAAGATGTCCTTTTGAGGGAGTAGCCTTTTTATGCGAAGAATGACTCAAATTTGATCCCATGTGAGGTCTTTCAAGTCATGGACAAATGGTACTCAAGGTGGTTGATAGGACACATGTTTGGTGTTGGGGTTAGCACACCTGGTTGTATAGACAATATATCATATCTAAGCATACATGCAAATAAAAGTGGATATTCTACCAAAAGAAATATACAAAACAAGAGACATAAATCAACACCAGATTTAACGTGGTTCACCCAGTGTGGGCTACATCCACCAAGAAACAAGCCAATCTATTATCCAAAGCTTTGACAAGATATACAATGAAGATTTACAATCTTCCACACCTATCAAATGTACAATAATTTCTTTCACTCAATCTTTTTCTTCTTCACCAAGAATTCTCTCTCTCATAATTATTTCACAATAATCAATCTAATTTCTTGTTAATCTCTTACTTCTAAACCCTAGCTTTCATGCTTATATAGGCATATACAAACTTAGGGCACTTAGCCATGCAATTACAATCAATAGATCTATCTTTAATACTAAAAATTATTTATCTAATTCCCATGAGAGTTAATTAAAAACCTCGCACAGGTAACCGATGTCGGTTAGCCCTAACCGATGTCAGTTCCTTCCTTTCCTGACTGATGCGGTCCTAACCGATGTCGGTCCCTCCATAACTGATGTCGGTTACTGTCAACTTCCAGCAAGTTTATTTACATGTTAAACAAGTAATTGAGCTCCATAACTCAACAATCTCCACTTGGAGATAAATTACTACACTATACCTGTTACAACGCCATTCTTGGATCCTTTCCTTAGCTTTGTTTCTTCCTCTTCAAGTCTCAAACTTGAAGACCAATAAAAGTGGACTGTAGCTCCAACTTCTCCAGTTGCTAATGGCTTCATTAGCATATCCGCAAGGTTCTCACTTGTATGAATCTTTTCTAGATTCAGTTGTCCGTCCTCCAATACCTGTCATATGAAGTGATACCTCAACTAAATGTGTTTCGTTCTTGAATGAAATGTTGAGTTCTTTGCCAAATGAATTGCACTATGACTTTCACTAAAAAATTTACAATCATCTTGCCCCTTTCCCAAATCTTTCATGAACCTACTCATCCATATCATCTACTTGCTTTAGCCTCTACAGCTGTAACATACTTTGTCTCTATAGTAGACAAAGCCACAACCTTCTATGTCTCAAAATCCAGCTAACTGGTTCCACCTACTGTGAAAATATATCCAGTAGTGCTCCTTCTACCATCCAGATCTCCAGCCATATCTGAATCAACATAGCCATGTAAATGAAATATCTACCTCCATAACATAACTGCATGCTAGATGTCCCTTGTCAAATACCTGAGTATCCATTGGACTGATTTCCAATGTAAAGGTCTTTACTTGGATTCACCATAAATCTACTCACAACTCCCACTGCATAGGGTGCAATGTCTGGTCTAATGTACAAACCATAGCATACATGTGACTGTCCAACTGCTGAAAGCATATGGCAATCGTGTCATGTATTTGACCTCCTCTAGAATATGTGATGAAGGACAGTGATCCTTTATCAATTTGAAGTGTCCAGCCATAGGTGTACTTAACAAGTTTTGATTTTGCATGTTAAACCTTTCTAACACCTTATAGATATAATCCTCCTTGACAAATACAATTTCTTGTTCTTCAATCTCTATGTATTTGCATGTTTTAGAATTCTTTTTGCAGCTCCCAAATCCTTCATGTGCAAATGTGTGAGCTAGCACTTTGAGGAGGAAACCTCCAAACCATACAATAAGACTCAAATGCTCAATATGATGATCAAATACTACCTACTAACCTCTATATATATTATTCCTATGTTATGGCCAACACCAAGGCCAACCCACTAATGATAATATAACATATATGAAAGAGATACATAATGATAAGAAGTTATGATAGCCACAAGTCAGCTATATACATCCAATATAAGATATATGATTAAGGGCATAGCATGCCCCTCCCCTTCAAAGCAACATTGTCCCCAATGTTGAGAAGATCTGGATGTTGCTGCAGGAAATTTGCATCCTCCCAAGTTGCATCTTCATTGTCTAGATTTTTCCACTTGATCAAATACTCAGTGATGACCCTTGTCCTCAATCACTTAGTGTGTGTCTGAAGGATGCATTCTGGTTCCAAGATGATTCTTCCCTCTTCATCAAGCTCTGGTAACACTGTTTGGGTTGATATCATCTGTCCAATTACCTTCTTTAGGCAAGATACATGGAAGATTGGATGTATTGGAGTGGCCAGAGGAAGTTCCAGTTTGTATGCTACATTGCCAATCTTCTGTAACACTTGATAAGGGCCATAATACTTAGGTGAAAGCTTGTTATCCTTTTTCTGTTGTTTTAAGGACATTTGCTTATATGGTTGTAAACGCACAAAAACCCAATCACCGACTTCAAAATGTCTTTCACTGCAATGTTGGTCTGCCTGCTGCTTTCATGCGGTTTTGTGACATGGCCAAATTCTCCCTGAGACTAGAAAGTACCTCTTGTTGGTGTTGAATATGTTCTTCAACTACTCAACCCTGGTTGGACTCTCAAAGATGAAGTGATAGATGGTGGATGGTACCCATATAATGCCAAGAAAGGAGACATTTTAGATGAAGTATGAAAGGAGGTGTTATACCACCATTCTGCCAGTGGTAACCATTGGACCCATCTCACTTGCTTATCTGATGTAAAACAACAAAGATATCCCTCCAAGCACTTGTTTACCACCTCTGTTTTCCCATCAGACTGGGGATGATAAGAGGAACTACGAGCTAGTTGTGTGCCCAAGCATGAGAACAAGTCAGTCCAAAAATTACTAGTAAAGATAGGGTCTCGATCACTTACTATAATCTTTGGTGTCCCATGTAGCTTTTGAATTGTATCCATGAAGGTTGTTGCTACTGTACTCATAACAAATGGATGTGATAAGGCACAAAAATGGGCATATTTGGTGAGTCTATCCACCACCACCATGATTACATTTTTACCTTCTGATTTAGGCAATCCTGTGATGAAGTCCATGGACACCTCTTCCCACCTCTGGCTAGGAATAGATAGAGGTTGTAAAAGACCTGGGGACTTAATTGTTTCACCCTTATTTTGCTGACAAACCATGCATTCTGCCACAAACTTTTGGACATCCCCTTTTAGCCCTTCCTAGAAAAAATCATGCTTGATTCGATGATAAGTCTTCAAGAAGCCAAAATGACCCCCTACTGGAGAAGCATGGAGCTCAGATAGAACCCTATTTTTAAGGATTGAATTCTTACATATATATAATCTATCTTTATACCATAAAACATCTCCTTTCCATACAAATTTTTCTGACATGCTTGGATCTTGTTGGAGATTCTGAATGAAATTTTGTGTACCTGGGTCATTTTTCCATTCAGACCTTGCATCCTCTATCCAATCCTCTTGTAATACAGATATGGCACACAACAATGCCTTGGCATGATTCATCCTTCCGAGATAGAGCATCAACAACTACATTCTCTTTCCCTTTCTTGTATATTATCTCAAAATCATACCCCAACATTTTTTAGACCCATTTATGTTGTTCTTCTTGATGATAAACGTCTCTAAGAAGTATTTCAAACTATCATGATCTGTCTTTACTTTGAAATGTCTACCCATTAGATATGGTCTCCATTGCTTCACTGCATGAAGTATGGCTAGCATTTCCTTCTCATAAACTGGTTTTATATATTCTTACCTTTGAATTGACGGCTCTCAAAGGCAATGGGTCAACCTTCTTGCATGAGTACTGCCCCATACCATACCCTGAAGCATCACATTCAACAATGAATTTTTTGAAAAATCTTGGGTGGCTAGAACTGAGTGGTGCACATGGCCTCCATTAACTTCTCAAAAGCATAGTAGCTTATAGGGTTCCTCATTCCAATGGAAATTTGTGTCCCTTCAATAAAGTTATGAATGTTATTGTTAACTATCATAATTCCTTACAAATCTATGATTTTGTAAGATTGCAAATCCTTCAGAGATCTTTTAGGGTTTCGAGGTAAAAATTCCATTCAAGTGGTTTTATCTTGTTAATCCACTTTAACATACCTTCCTAAGAGCCCTTTGAACTTCTTCCAAATTCCATAGCCTCCTTGATAAAAAGAACACTTAGAAGGCTTTGCAACAAAAAGTTGATCTTGTCAAGAGTTTCCAACACCAACATTATACAAGACTTGATTAAGGTTATCCTCTCATTTTGTTTTACAAAGATTAATCATATTTTTTTATGCCTTTTCCCACTTCAAAAATTTTTCCTTGATAAGTCTTCAATGAAAGCCAATATTAACACCCTATTGTCAAGCAATTCAGATAAAAAATTCTTTTAAGGTTGAATTCTTACAATATAAGGGTATATTGTTACCAAAATCTTTTTCCATACTTAAATTTTTTCTGACCTTGGATTTACAATAATTCTGAATGATCCTATTGTAATTTATTTTTCCATTTCACCAGCATCCTCTATCTAATCCTAATGTAATTTGATAACACAACATAGGTTCATCTTCAAGAGATAAAATCATTATTGGAGGTTTGTTGCTATATTATCTCAAAATCATAGAATGACCCATGTCACTATTGTTTTTCAGATATGACTACAAATCATATTTAATATCATGATCTTTCTTTACTTTAAAACTGTCAAGGATTAGATATGGTCTCCATTGCATATTTCACTATTGAAGTATTGCAACATTTAAAGTTTAAAATCATCATAAATCCTTTTTAGATATATTCTTACCTTTGAATTGGTGGCTCTCAAAGGCAATGGGACTAAAAGCAATTGCATGAGTATTGCCCCCATACCATACCCTGAAGCATCACATTCAACAATGAATGTTTTGGAAAAATCTGGGGTGGCTAGAACTGGAGTGGTGCACATGGCCTCCTTCAACTTCTCAAATGCCATAGTAGCTTGCTCATTCCAATGGAAAGAGTCCTTCAATAAAGTTGTGAGTGGTGCTGCGATGCTGCCATAATTCCTTACAAATCTACGATAATAACCTGTAAGCCCCAAAAATCCTCAGATTTTTTTAGGGTTTTGGGAACCTTCCATTCAAGCATGGATTTTATCTTGTTAGGATCCACTTTAACACCTTCATAAGAGACAATATGACCCAAATATTCAACCTCCTTGACACCAAAAGAACACTTAGAAGGCTTTGCATAAAGTTGATGTTGTTCAAGAGTTTCCAACACCTTATTTACATGATGCAGGTGTTCCTCCCATGTTTTACTATAGATTAATATATCATCAAAGAACACTAAAACAAACTTTCGCAGAAATGGCTTAAAGATGGAATTCATCAAGCTTTGAAATGTAGAGGGTGCATTTGTTAGTCCAAAAGGCATTACCAAGAACTCATAACAAGTCCTTCATGTGTCTGAAGGTTGTTTTATGAATATCTTCATCCTTGATTATAATCTGATGATATCCAGAATGAAGATCAAGTTTTGTAAAGTAAACAACACCATGTAACTCATCTAGCAAATCATCAATTACAGGAATAGGAAACTTATCTTTGACTGTGTACTTATTGAGTTCCCTGTAATCTGGACACATGCACCAATTGTCATCTTTTTTCCGTACCATCACTACAGGAGAAGAGTAAGCACTCTGACTATGACGAATAAGTCCTTGCTTCTAACATCTCTTGTACTATCTTCTCAATCTCACTCTTTTGCATATAGGGGTACCTATAAGGTCTGATGTTGGGTGGTTGACTCCCTGGTACTAGCTGGATGGCATGGTCATGGTCTCTTTTTGGAGGTAAACCCTTTGGCATTTCTCCAAACACCACTGAGTGCTCATCTATAACTGCTTGCATATCTGAGGGTATAAATGTATTTGAATGATGTGCTTCCAATGAAAATAGTTGTGCCACAAACCCCTCTGCACCTTTTCTAAGCAATTTTTGCATCTGATGAGAACTTACCAACTGTGGGGACTTTGCTCTTAATCCTTTTAATTTAAAAGTCCTCCCTTCTGACTGAAATTGCATGAACAACTCTTGGAAATTCATTTCAATGGTTCCCAAGGTGGTAAGCCACTGAACTCCTAACACAATGTCTGCTCCTCCCATGGCAATGGCATACATATTGCTAGTTAGCAAGTAATCTCCCATGGTGAGATTAATGTTATGGCATTTTCCTGAACAACTAACAATTTTCCCATCAACGATCATTACTTGACATTCTGGAGCTGGATAAACAAAGCAGTTCAAGTGTACCGCCAACTTATGATTGATGAAGTTGTGAGTACTTCCCGAATCAATCAACACTGTTACCCTCTATTTTTTTAAGAATCCAACTACTTTGAGAGTTTGGGGAGTGCTAATACCTAAAATTGCATGACATGATATTGTTGGTTGGGGATCTCCTAATTCCTCCTCTAGCTCTACCTCTTCATCTTCTTCATTTTCTTCTTCTTCATTAGGCCCCTCAATGTAGAACAACTTCTTTTCAACACACTTATGTCCTGGTCCAAATTTGTTGTCACAATTAAAACATAACCCTTTGGCTCTCTTTTCTTCAATTTGTTGAGGTGTCAGTCTAACTGGCCGAGGGAATGATGGTGGAAAGGTGCTACGATCTCTGATATTAGTGACAGTTTGTTTCCTACTGGAAAGAAATTTTTCCTCTACCCTACGTGCCATGATCATAGAATCTGAAACCTTATGAGGATTAAACATACGCACCTCATTCTCAATTTGTTCTTTAAGACCCCCAAGAAATAAGTCATTCAAATTCTCTTCAGGAATATTTTCCACCCGTAAGGAAAGGTTTTGGAATTGATGGATGTAATCCTTGATTGATTCATGTTTGTCTTAGCTTTGCTAATTGGCTGAAATAATTCTCTGACACACTAGAACTATAGTGCAATTACAACTCTTCGGTGAATATTTTCCATGTAACATTGAGGCCACTCTTTTTCCTTTGAGCACATAACCATCGATACCAAATGAATTGGTCAGGTTCAAGATACAAGGATGCCATGGTAACCTTTTGTCCCAATGGAATCTGATGAAGATCAAAGAAATTCTCCATCTGGTTAATCCAATTGAGTGGATCCTTTCCATCAAACTTACGCATTTCCACTTTTGGAATCATGTTACGGGCTTGCAGAGTGTTTGTATTTGGATTGGTCATGCTTGCAGATCCACCCTGGCTAGTTTGTCTATTACTTTGACCTGAAGATCCACCTTGGTTGATATGAGTATGATTGAGTTGTGGTTGATTAGGAAGGATATGATGACCCATTATATTGTAACTAAATTGGTGAATGAAATCCTCCAATCGTTATCCAATCTTTTCTACATCTTCTTTGCTGGCCACTCTACCCTCGAGGTTTCGCAACTCAAACTCAAGATGGCTTACCTTATGGTCTGTTGAAGTAAACCCTAACCCTGAGGACTCTGTAGTTACCCCTTCTGACTCTAACTCCTCAACTATTATCTCATCCTTGTCAGGGGTTTTACCCGGAGTGATGGGATTCTTTTTGCCTCTTGTCGAAGGCCCCGCCATGATGCCCCAAAATGGTAGGATTTAGGGATCAAGGTCAAAATTTAGGGTTTGGGATTTCAATAGGAATTCGGCCAAATGTGAAAAAACTCAAACAATGAAATCAAACTAATTTTTAATCCTCTTTCTGGAAATGTAAATAACTTTGAAAAATTCCACAAATTGCACCCTAGGTAGCCGAATTATGAAAAAACATAAAACCGCTATAACTTTTGCAAAACAAGTCAAAAATTCTTAAAATTTCGAGGGAAGCTTACTTGACTGATTTCGCCACACCACCAAAAAAATTGCAGAAAAATTCACTACCAATTTTGAGATATGGACGAAACCTTCACAATTAGGGTTTGACGCAGTGTTGGCCGAGTTCAAGCTCTGATACCACTTGTAATGGAATTACTTGTATAAATCTGATTATTAGCAGCAATATAACACCAATGAACACAATATTTCAGATAAATGATCTCAATATGCAAGTAGAATAGCTTAGCCACTTCGAGGGGGCAACCTCCAAACCATACAATAAGACTCAAATGCTCAATATGATGATCAACTACTACCTACTAACCCCTATATATACTATTCCTATGCTATGGCCAACACCAAGGCCGACCCACTAATGATAATATAACATATATGAAAGAGATACATCATGATAAGAAGTTATGAGATTGTTTTGTCATAGCCAAACAATTTGCCGCTTCTTTTATAGTCTTGAGCAACACACTCTTCACATATAAAGGAAACTCAAGCCATCTCCCAAGTCTGTAGAGCTTGGCCCTCAATTCCATCACTTGCTAGTTCCTCGATTCGAAAACTCTGCAAACAACACCCACAGGAGTAGAAGAAAGTTGCTCTGATACCACTGTGATGTCCCCTTTTTGGACAAATGGGAATTTTAATAAACTTCCACACCAATCAAATCAAGAAGGATTAGATCCTTTTTATTCAACCTCAAATAACTCAATGTTGGCTAATTACAACCCAAAATGGAGTTAGAAGTAGCCAAGGTAACGGGTGAGATGAGAGAATCAATTAGAATTCACACCTTTTTCAAATCTGATTTTTATAGCAGCACTATTAATTTAAAATAGCTTGTAGACAGCTGAAAGCTTCTAAAATTCATATTTCTTTTGATACTCAGTCTTTTTGCATGAAACAAAGTGCACCATAAATTTGGGATTTTTCCCTTTCTAATGAACTAGAGATCAGATTTTTCTGAGAACTAAAACCCCTTCAAAATAACACTTAAAATTCTAGATTTGGGCACTAGGGTTAGAAAAAATTAATAAAATATTTCCAGTACTTTTCCCAGCCTCCAAACACACCACAAAGTACCTCCCTTGGTTAGAAATAAAAGATAAAAAAATCAAATTTGTAGAACATGCCAAATAATTCTAAAAATTATTTAAAGCAACCGTGTCTACAACATAACTTCAAAAATTCATATCTTTTGCTAGAGAAGTCTAAATGAGCTAAAACTTTGGATCTTGGGCCACAAAAATATGAAGAATAATATTCCAAAATTAGTTTTCGCACAACAAACACAAAACACTAATTTTGCCCTAAAAAGTAGGTCGCCTAACACATTTAGGGCATCGAATCATCTCCAAAAATTATGAAATTAATTGCAAACGACACATCAGATCAGAAAACAAACAAATATGCTTCCAAATCATGCAAACAATAACTAGATTTGCACCATAAATAAATGCGCTAGGGGCAAGGAAACTCTCCTAGTGCAATTCGCCACACAAAAGATGCAACACAATACCAAAGGATCCTTATCAAATCAAATTTACTTCAATTCCAAATTGAATGAGAGAGAGAGAGAGAGCACAATGAAGAGCTAGGGCATACATCCCATTTCTCCAAGCATGGAGTGATATCAAATGATCAAATCAACATGAGGTGAAATGACCCCCTCACGTCCCTTAAATTCACAAAGGGATCGACCCACTTGGAGGAAAAATACACTTTTTAGATTTGTAATTACAAGTTGGATAGCCAAGTGGCCCCTTTTACATTAGTTTCCCTCCCATTACATTAAAACATTTAATATGCTAAGACTATGTGCACTTTATTATTTTTTAATTAAATTTTAAAGAGTAACTAACCTATGTGCACATTTTTAACTAAATAGAAACTCCCACTTGTAGCGCTAGGCATGCCAAGGGGTATAATGTAGATAACAGACATCTTAGAACCATCTTTAAGCTCCCTCCTCGAACCCATGAATAGAGAAAATGGGTTAAGGGTCTTCAGTTCTTCCGTTTTAAAAATGTCGCGAGAAGGGGACATTCCATCATTTGAGGATGAAAACCCTCCGATGAACAAGGCTTGAGAATGAAAACCCTCCGGTCTTGTATGGTGGTTCCATTGAGGGATTGCATTTGTGCTTCAAATCAGATCAACATTGAAGATCAACATTGATAAAATAATCAGGGCAGCATTCGGGTAAGCTCTAGATTTACCAGAATCAGCCAGGGCATCAAGTTTTGGATTGACATCATCCTTGATGGCTAACATCATCTTTTGAGGGCTGATGTTCACATTTATGGGCGATTTTGAGGGCTGACGTCACCTTTCTAGGAGCTGACGTCATCATTGGAGCTGTTGCAGCTTGTTGTACTGTTGCCATGTCACTAGGGTTTAAAACAATCATTTTTTCCTGTGCTGTCATCATGTTAGTTTGGACATCTTTTTTGGCCAAAATTTCATCTATATGATCAGCTATAATTTCTGCAATTTATCTTGTAAAATAATCAGCGATGGTTTTAGATTAAATAATGTGTATTGTGTCCTTAATTGTATTGTCATAAAATTTCAGAATAAAAGGGGTAATTTCAGAATTTTTGAATTTTTTTTATGTCTTTATAAGGGTTTGCTATAAAAATTCAGATTGTATTAATTTGCCCATAAGGGGACATCACAGTGGTATCAGAGCAAAATTCTTGCCAGCATGTGAGATATTGATGCTAGAGAACGACACCAAGTACTACTAAAGGAGAATTCCAAGGAAATACGCTATGGGAGACAGAGAACAAGAGCTCCTCCTTCAAATGAGATGAGTTTTTTGCAAGAAATACTCACCCGGAATCAAAGGGATATGAAAAAAACCCTCCAAAACACTTTGAGGGAATCCATGATAGGGTTAGTGCAAGCCTTGCAAAATATTAACTAGAACAAGGCAAATCAGGGAGAGGGAAGCTCTTTAGCCCATGAAAGGACTTCAATTAATCCTCCTTCCAAGACTTTTAGAGCAAATTTTCTACAAAAGGAAGAGGAGTAGCCAGATGAGGCAGAGACTAAACCTACATAGGTCATGAATTTGCAGCCTACCACAAAGAGTATGAAGAACTCAGCCATGCAGTACAAGAGTCTCTAACTTTCTAGGAATTTTGTGATCTAAGGATGAAGAATAATCCAAGGAAAGGAAGGAGAATTCAGCCAGAGCAGCCCCAAAAAGATATACAACAATTTGGGAATAATAACTATTCCCACTTATGATGGATCAGACAAGTGCTCTGCCAGATCTTGGTTATAGAAGATTGATACATACTTGTCTTTGAATCCTATGTATGAGGAAGAAGCTATCAAATTTGTCACACTTCATTTGGAGGGAGTGGCACATGAGTGGTGGTACCATGGTTTGGTTACCCAAGGACATGGCTCTATCTCTACCTTGGAGGAATTCAGCCAAAGACTCACGGAAAGGTTTGATAGGAAAGATCCAAAGATCCATTTCAGGGAGTTAGCCCAACTCAAACAAGAAGGAACCGTGGACAACTACATTGCTGAATTTCAGAGATTATCAGTGATGGTACTAGATGTAGTTGAAAGAAGATTGGTGGTTTTATTTGTTGAAGGGTTGGCTGAACCACTCAAGGGCTTAGTGAAAGCTTTTGATCCTTTATCTCTCTAGGAAGCAACTAAAAGAGCATTAAATCTGGAATCATCAGCTCCAAAGGGTAAATTCTTGCCTATGGGACAACAAAGGACAACACCTTTTGGGCAGCCAAGGACAACACCTTTTGGGCAACCAAAGTCAACACCTTATGGGGAACAAAAGAAGCCATTCCAACAAGGAGGGTTTCAACAAAAGAGAGCTGCCAAAAGCAAGTAAAGAGATAGAAACAAGGAAAGAACTCAGGAGAAATTTTTTTTGCTTTACTTGCAAAGATCCATGGGAACCTGGCCATAGGAGTCTTAGGTGTGGACAAGTACACTACATAGAGGTTATATCCGATGGTGAATCGGAAACAAAAGAAGATGAGTTGGAGATTGCAGCCCATAAACCAGAACATGAGAAGAAGGAAGAGGTAGATACCCAAGAAGGCACCCTTGCCACATTATCGGGTGCTCCCAGATATCATCCTTTTAGAGTGAGGGGAGTCTTGCAGGGACAAAAGGTCATGGTGCTGATTGATAGTGGGGCAACCCACAATTTTATTGATGAAGGATTGGTAGCCAGGATGGGATTGAAAGCAGTAGATTTCAAAGGCTTCAATGTGACTGTAGTTGATGGCTTCACCATCCCATGTACCAAGAGAATTCAACAACTTAATCTTACTTTGGGGAGGCACAAAGTAAGTGATGACTTCTATGTTGTGGGCATAGGAGAAATGGACATAGTACTTGGGGTACAATGGCTGCATTCTTTGGGGGAATTCACCCAAAATTATTAGACTATGGAGCTGAAGTTTAAATCAGATGGTAAAGAGGTTGTGCTTCAAGGCATGACCAATGGAGCTCCTAGAGTGGTCACAGCTAAGAGGATGGAGAGAGCTTTTTGTAGAGGGCAAGTAGCATGGGCAGCACATTGTTTGGTAAGTTCCACAACCCCAATTTTAGGACAACAGTCATATCATATGAATATTCAGCCCATTATAGATAAGCATGCTAAAAAGGGGGATAGAGTCAAGGATACAACTTGCAGTATAGGGCATGAAGATTATTCTTGCATATGGGATCCGGTGATCTTTTGAGGGTCAAAGAGGATAGAGGCTTTGATATCACTATTGAATTCTTCATCTTTTGCATTTGGATAGAAGGGAAGTTCATGAGGAATCATATAGGGTATGTTGTGCATTCTAACAAAGTTGTGAAGGATCATGGCTCACGATTCGTAGATCACTCCTTGGAGCTAAGTCCCACACTTGAAGACAAGGTTATAGATGATGGCCTAACGGGGATAGTCACAATGGGATGCTTGATGTTGGATGATGGTAAGCAAAATGGGTGTCATTTTGATGTTCAAGATTTTATGACTAAGCATAGTATGGTGTTTTTGGAATCAAGCTACATACAGGTTTGCCACCCTTGGATGTATGAAGGAGAATTCACGAAGGATGAGATACTACAAGATGGCTTCACCATTCCTTGCATCACGAAGGCACAAAAACTTGTCAGCACTTGGGGTAGACACAAGGTGTGCAATGACTCTTATGACATGGGCTTAGGTGAGATATCTTCTCATGATGGTATTTGGTCTACTTTGGATCAGCTTTGCATGGTGTTTGATTTTGCACTTCCGAGATTGCCATTGAGTAAAGAGTACCATCAAGAGTTGAGGAATTGTGTTGGATATATCCTTCCTATTGAGGAAGTTATGGGCACCACAAGAAGACCTCAAGGAGAAGTTCACATGAATATCAGAGTAGTGCAACATAAGCATGGTGGAGTAACTTCAAATTTGGATATTTGTGCAAAGGATCATCAACAAGATATGAAGGAAGCAAGTGGTGATAGTATCCTATCATCAAATGTTAGAGGGAACACACTCAGGACAGCTACGAGTCTGATTTTCAGCCTTGATGTTGCTGTCATCACCATTATCAGCCACCACATTACTTCATTTGCACTCATACAAGTGGATTTGCAGGGATTTCCAGTCATGGGAAGGAGTACTTTTCAGTTTGTGACTACTAATGGAGAGTTTTCAGCCCTTGCATGGCTGCCCACCGCTTCTACATTGATCACACTGCTGAATTTTGCATGAGTCTGTCATTTTTACAGCTGTTACACCATCTTTATATTGCTGGTTTTGATGATTTCAGTCATGAACAACTGCAAGTTTGCACATTTTAAGGGAGTTTCAATGCTGGATGAGGTTGGTAGAAGGTTTCAGCTGAAGGGAACCATCATTTCAGCCACCATAGTTCTGATTCGGATGAGATTCCAGTTGGTCTGTGACTATTGTACCTTGTTTCCAGCCCATACACAGTCTGATTTGCGCCATATTTTGGAAGGTACAGCTTGCAACATTATTGAAGGATCCATTGGAAATCAAGGTTTTGGTTATGAAGCTCTAATAAGTGTTCTGGATTCTTCATCACATAGGAGAAGCCAAGTGGTGCAACAAAAACACGGTGGTGAGTACGTGTGTCAGCCATTGGCCTTGTGGGAGTTTATGGATATTTTCATGCATCATCAAATCGAAGAGGATCATCTTGAGAGTGAGTTGCATTCCTTGTCTAATACTATTTGGGGTTGGAAGGAGACTCTTCGTGATCTCATCACGGAATTTTCAGAAGTTTGTGTTGTGGATCATGCACACTTGTTGGCCAAATTGTTTCCTAAGTTGCAAGGGTTGCATACAATCGGTGTGGGTAATGGAGTTGGGGAATGTGATACTTGTTGGCCCAAGTTGCTTCACTTGATAGGCATGGGATCCAGACTCTACAGGTGCTCCATCATGATCCATAGTTTGGGCAAGGTGTTGTTTTATCATCCTAATTTGCAATTGCTTGAGGGCAAGCAATTTTGGGAAGGGTGGATTGTCATGTCCCCTTCTCAAATCTAATCCAATTAGAAGACCCTTAACCTATTCTCCATTTCCCGTAGGCTAAAGTGGTGGTGCAAGGGAAATAATTTAGTAATTTAACTTAAGTTGTCCAAAAAAGTAACTTTAAGTTATATTCATAAAAAGGCAACTTATGTTTTATTATTAAAAAGGTGAACATTATTAAAGCAACTCAAAATTAAAATAAAAGGAGGGGACATTGCTTTATGAGTGTTTTTCCTTGAAAAGTGTGAAAGTGAAATTATAAAAGTGGGGTGATTGGGCTCATTTGGGCATCACTTTTCAATCAGTTATTTTTATATTGTGAGTTTGAGCTTCTGCTTCAGCTTTCAGCATCTGAGGACTAAAACCCTCCGGTGAATAAGGCTTGGGGATGAAAAGCCTCCGGTCTTGTATGGTGGTTCCATTCAGGGACTATATTTGTGCTTCAAATCAGGTCTACATCAAAAATCAGCATCGATAAAATAATCAGGGCAGCATTCAGGAAGTTCTCAGATTTACCAAATATTAGTTAGGGCATCAAGTTTTGGATTGACATCATCATCTTGAGGGTTAACATCACATTTTTGAGCCATTTGGAGGGCTGACACGTCACCTTCCTAGGGGCTGATCATCGTTGGGAATTGTTGGAGCGTGTCGTACTCATTGCTAGTGCCATTGTCAACTAGGGATTTGCAAACAACCATTTTCTGCCTGTGACGTCATCATTTGTAACTTGGGACATCTTTTCTGGGCAAAAATTTCATCTATAAGGTCAGCTGTAATTTTGCCATTTGCCATCTTGAAAATAAAATATAATTTCTGTTTGTGGTTGTATTTAATTTCTGCAATTATATTAATAATTTTTTGTATTTGACTTCTGCAATTATATTAATAAAATTTCTGTTTTAAAGGGTTTATCAGAAGTTTCCTATTTTTTTATATTTCTCCATCAGGGTTTGCTGGAAAAATTCACATTATATTAATTTGTCCATAAGGGGACATCACACCTGTCATCTTGCATTTTGAACTGCAGTTTATAACTTTATTGAATTTATTTTCATCAGTAATGACGGCTCAAGATTTAAGTTATAACCTGTCAATTTTAAACTGATTTGTGATTTAAATGCATTTTCATTTCTGCTGAAATCACCATTTTCTCTGTTTGCTACCTGTCAATTTTATACTTATTCGTGTGTTTTAAATGCGCTTGCATTTCTGCTGAAATCACTGTTTGCTCTCTGATTCTACCTGTTTCCTCAAACCAAGTACCTTAATTTAGAGTGACAGGTGTAGGTTATTAATGTCTATAAACATTCGTATAATATACATTTTTTATTGCTTTGTTCGACAAACAGGTTAAACATTTTGACAGACAGTATAGCTCCAAGAAGAGAGTAGAGCGATTACTGGATTCTGAGGGTTCTCGTAAAGGTCCCATGTCGTTGCCCCAACCTTCTACATTTAAGCAATGACGAATTTTGGATTTCCTACAGATGTACGAGTTATTGTGAGTGTAATGATTTTATCACGGATTTAAAATCTACTTTAAACTGATTAGTGTTTTACAGTTCATGCATAACGATTATCTGATTAGGGCATTTCTAGGGGACTGATCAATTACTACTTAATAGTATGGATTTAATGATGCATCTTACATGCCTCATTTTGTCTTGAATCTTAATTCATCAGGGGCATGAGAAGGCACCAGGAAGAGAACAGTTCCATATAACAAGGTTTGTTTGCCAAAAATTTGATGGGTGCCGTGCAACATCCAATCATTTAGGAATGGGATGGAGAACATTATGGAAGATTGTAATTAATAGTGTAGTGCTACGTCTTGTGAGATGCTTAAAAAAATTTAATGACGTTTGCCTCTTGAATTCATTAATCTTTTGAAAGTTCAAATGTGTATTGCAACTTCTCAAGTCAGGGATAAATATTTTGTTTAGAATTCGAATCTGCATAACGTAGTGTTAACGGCATGTTCGAATATTTTGTGATTGTTTTGCAATTTGATATAGTACAGACATTATTAAAAAAAAATGCATTCATTTATATCATGTTATACAAAAAGATCACATAAGAGAATACGCCAGGTAACTCTGTGTATACCATGCTATGTGCCCTATCAATCATAAACGACAAGGGTCAACATGGTTAACATCTCTCTTCCAGAACTCAGCAAAACTCACCAATTACTTCCAAGGCACAGGGCAGATGAGAAATCCTCTGTAACACGGCGAACTAAGTCAGAAGGGAATACTTGGTGAATTTCGCTGAGTAATTTTGTCAAGTTTTCCCTGTCCACTCGGCTGCAAAAGTATATATCACCCACCTAAAAAAAAATGTAATTTTTACATCTGAAGTCTGCATTTTTCTGCATTTTCCTTTGCAAATACATTGTTTTGGTCGAAAATTAATAGAGAATATACTTATGCATTCTCTACATTCATCTCTCATGTCGAGTAATAGGGTTCTTCATGTTATTCAAGCTTATTTTATGAATTTATATGTTTTTTTAAAGTAGTGATAAAGTTGCCAAGCAATTGCCAATATACTCAAGAGTCCTAAGTACGAGTCAGAATTTTGGGCTGCCGAATAATGTACGAGAACGTGTGTTTGAACTATGGTTAACATTATTAGCATCTTTCCTAAAAACATAAGAGCATGAGTTTTCAAAGTGCTTCTCTTCTTGATATAGTTTACCTGGTCAGATACACTCCAATATCTTCCTTAGTATTGCTTGAATAACATAATATCTGGTGCCCTTTCTTGAAGCATTTAAAAAAATTCTATGTGATGTATGGCTCCCTGAGTCTTTGGGATGGGGAACGGAGACGACAAAAAAACTTTACACATTTTAGGGATGGTTATTGAAATAACATATACAAATCAATATTTAAAGATGTTATAATTATATAAACTTCTCATAGGTTGGGGATTGCTAAAAATAATATATACAAATCAATATTTAAATATTTTATCTTTATTCAATAAAGTTATAATTTAATATTTTTGGCAAATAGAACATGTATTTCAAAGTAAAAGTATTAGAAATAAAATAAAAAAATAAAAAATTGGGAATGTTTCATCATGTTCTTGAAACGCTTGGGATTTCTAGGATACAACAAAGCCTGTGGCTATCCTGATGACAGGATCGCACGCCCCCATCCATGCCCCCATCCATGCATGCGTAGGCAAGACCCATTAAGTGTGGTATACACACATTTCAGGAGTCATTTAAATAAATGCAAATGAAATCGAATGGTAGCATGTGGTAGGTGCTAGGCAAGATGGTAGGCACAAGTGCTAAAATGTGGGAGGACACAGGGTCGAATCACATTTTTTTTGTGGTATACACATTGTGTATACCACAAAACCAAAAAATATTGTAAGTGGGATTTTGTGTATACGGTATACCCATACATCTCTCTTCCAGAACTCAACAAAACTCACCAATTACTTCCAAGGCACATGGCAGATGAGAAATCCTCTGTAACACGGCAAACTAAGTCAGAAGGGAATACTTGGTGAATTTCGCTGAGTAATTTTGTCAAGTTTTCCTTGTCCACTTGGCTGCAAAAGTATATATCACCCACCTAAAAAAATGTCATTTTCACATATGAAGTCTGCATTTTTTTGCATTTTCCTTTGCATTCTCTACATTCATCTCTCATGTCGAGTAATAGGGTTCTTCATGTTATTCAAGCTTATTTTATGAATTTATATGTTTTTTAAAGTAGTGATAAAGTTGCCAAGTAATTGCCGATATACTCAAGAGTCCTAAGTATGAGTCAGAATTTTGGGCTGCCGAGTAATGTACGAGAATGCGTGTTTGAACTATGGTTAACATTATTAGCATCTTTCCTAAAAACATAAAAGCAGGAGTTTTCAAAGTGCTTCTCTTCTTGATATAGTTTACCTGGTCAGATACACTCCAATATCTTCCTTACTATTGCTTGAATAGCATAATATCTGGTGCCCTTTCTTGAAGCATTTAAAAAATTCTATGTGATGTATGGCTACTTGAGTCTTTGGGAGGGGGAACAGAGACGACAAAAAACTTTACATATTTTGGGGATGGTTATTGAAATAACATATACAAATCAATATTTAAAGATGTTATAATTATATGAACTTCTCATATTTTGGGGATTGCTAAAAATAATATATACAAATTAATATTTAAATATTTTATCTTTATTCAATAAAGTTATAATTTAATATTTTTGGCAAATAGAACATGGATTTCAAAGTAGAAGTTTTAGAATTAAAAAAAATAAATAAAAAATTGGGGATGTTTCATCATGTTCTTGAAACGCTTGGGATTTCTAGATACAACAAAGCCCGTGGCTATACCGATGACAGGATTGCACGCTCCCATCCATGCATGCCTAGGCAAGACCCATTAAGTGTGGTATACACACATTTTAGGAGTCATTTAAATAAATGCAAATGAAATCAAATGGTAGCATGTGGTAGGTGTTAGGCAGGTTGGTAGGCACGAGTGCTAAAATGTGGGAGGTCACAGGTTCGAATCACAAATTTTTTGTGGTATACACATTGTGTATACCACAAAACAATTTTTTTTTTTGTAAGTGTGGGATTTTGTGTATACCACACACCCATACATGCATGTATGGGTGTTGCAATCCTATTGCCAGAATAGCCGATGCCTACAACACAAGTCTAGGAAATGTGTCCCTACATAACATTAATGTGATAATACAAACTTAGTTCGTGGGGTATAAATTTCATGTTTGTTGTAGGCCTTCCCAATAAAAACTATTGAAATAATTATAGTTCAATGAAGAACATTTTTCATTCCTATAATCAATCAGTCAACCAAAAACTATTTCAGTTTCAGTTTAAGTAGTTTTTGAAGTGTGTAATCTTCTCTGGGTAATTTAACTATAACATTTCCATTGACACTACCAACGGATGACGTCTCAAAATTATGGGTTGCCAAATGCAAATCATAACTTTCTCCTTCTCAATATATCCTCAAAATTTTTAAGGTTTGGAAACAAATTAGAAGCATTTAAAATAGATTATTTTTTTCGATAATGAAGTCAGGGGATGTTGAGCAAGAAGACATGATCACTTCATAATTAATTAGTTGTGGTGTTAGCTGGAGGGCCACTCCATTGTGTCATCATTTCCATTGGTACATAGATCATGGTCTATTGAGTTTATATGTTTATGTGGATCGACCATTGTAGTATTTTTTTTATAATGAATATAGAGTTTAGAATTGTAGAAAGATACAATTAAGAAGAAGAGGCATATTGTACAACTTGTAATAATATAAGTTTTTAGGGGTAATAGAACAAGATGGAAAGATAGAGAAAGTAAACATATTCATTCCACAACTAATCAACCATTATGTTAGTAGGAGGGTCACATTTATTGTGGGATCACGCTTATTGGTATAATGATGATGGTATATTAAGTTTATATATTATCGCAGACCAAACCTACCAATCAATATGAGATTTTTTTCCAATAAATGAGAATTTTAAAAATATGCATATAAAAACTTCAGTTTGTATCACCCCCTTTCAAAATTTAAATATTACCTTTTAATTATTGATAATTCAATTAAATAATGTATATTTACTAAATGAGAATTTAAAATTGTATATTGAGTTCGTAAGATTGGGATTTTTTACAATATTTCAAAATGTGATGTGATAATGAGATGGAAGGATTTTAATGTTCCATAGAGTAAATATCTTAGAACTTTCAAAAGTGTGTTTACTTAAAGAAGAAAATTTTAGAGTGGTTATGCTAACTTCCATTTTTTTAATTGGACTCTTCAAAGTTCATTTTTTTCTCAATAATGAATTTGTACACATTTAATTTGTTTTTTTTTGGTTGTTTGGCAACTAGTGCTTATACACTTGGACAAAATTATATGTTTGGTTTTTGTGCACATTTTCGCTTTATCAATATGTCCACCTACCGTCTTAGCCACCTTTATTTGCCAAATATTTCTATTCAAGATCAACTTAGTTTATATAAGGATCCACCAAAATCTTAAACATACATTTTCCATTTCAAAATCCACCTTTCGACATTCTTTGGACATTGTGAGTAAAGACAAACTATTTGGTTTCTTGCAGGGGTTTCCTCTTGTCAATAGTGTCAAGGTGCTTCAAATGACTAGTTTTCAAATTGGCCAAGCATCATTAGGTAGGTCTAGACACGTTTCATGGGTCAACTACAACAAGAAATTAGTGAAGACTCACTTATATATACAAAATACCCTTGAAATCACTCCTCACCTTTCACATGCATCAAAGACTTGTGACATGTTGATAGCACTTTTCACTATGTGGAGGATCACAACCAAACTTGAAACAATAATCTTTCAAGGAGTAGTCCTTGAGCAAACAATATTGCTAAATTTGAAATCAATGATGTCAAAGTTGCGTGATGCCAAATGACAGTCTAAAGGCAGGTCAATTGCTTGTTTATGATTTCATGCTCTCTCACCTAGGTGGGAGAGAGTTACACTAGTTTGATGCCTTTTTGACGTAATGTTATAGAGGGAATGCTTAACCATAAAGGTGGTTGGGGTTATTTCAACTCAAAACACTAACCCTTTTTAACAGTCCTTTGTGATCTAGTAAGCATAATTAGGGTTTGGGGGATGAAGAGTGGAAATAGGCACCATATAGCAGATCAAAGGGCTCACATGGATAAAGATATGTAGGGTAGGCAATGACAAAACATATTTAGAAGTGACAAAGCCCCAAACATATCCAAGACATTGTTGGTAAATCCTGACTATTTCAGTTTGCCACAAGGGTTGCCTCCTATCGGTACTATCCAAATATCTGTCGGCCCCTATTCGCAGCTTGGGCATTTGATGAAGCTTCCAAATAATTTCCAACTACTAATACATCACATATAACCAACAAACATTTGAAATCAACTAACTCGTCCTTCTATTGTCTTGTCAATTCTTGATCAACCAATTACAAAATCTATTTTCGTAAATCAAATTTTGATTATTGTGTTAATGGACTTGGATGCCTTAATCATATATTTTGAATTTTGTATCTTAGTTTTATTAATATCATGCCATAATATGTAAAATAAGTAAAACAAAATAATAAACAATTATATACTTGATCTAAAATAAGAAGAATTTAAGAGAAAAGATTTCTTAATATCTCATTGGACCAAACTTGCTAGTTAAGGTTATTTTGGTACAAACTAGCTGTTTGTTATAAATTTGCATTGTTGTAGTTTACTTTTGTGTTTGTCGATTATTGATCCAAAATTGCTCTTTATTGACGTGTCTTCCCCATTTTTGGTCATTTTATGTCATTTCCTCCTATGTTGTTCTCTCACCTTTATTGTTATATCTTCCTTCTATTTCCACAATGTTTTGGATTTTTCCCTAGGACCATACTTGTATATTTTTGCTTCTGCAGAACCATACCACTACAATTCTTGGGATTTTTTTTGATCCTTTAACATCATATTCCCCTCCCCCACCCGCACCAACGCCCCCCTTCTGTCTTATTTTCTCCTTGCTTGTGTGTCTATATATGCACCAATGAGATCCTATTTTGAGATCAAGAAGTCTACAAATACATACATGTATTAGTGCATTTACGATGAATGTTGGAGTTCTAAAGATGCATCCCTTTACCAAAAGCAAATACAAATATTTATACCATTATTTAAGCATTTAAAGAAATCAAAAGAGAATATATTATCTATTCTATTGTATTGATTAGGCCATTGAAATTGATAAGGGTGTACTTGCATTATATTCGATTGTATGCTGACTTACATTATGATTGGTGTGTTGGGTTCGAAGTACAATTCCCTCTAAGTTGCTTGAAAATAATGGAGAGATACCATATGCCCCTAAAAACATTCCTTGCTATTTGCTGTAGTTTTACAAGGTGTTGCTAATCTATTAAGGCTCTATGGAAAGATAGTAGTTTTCTATATATCTACACAAAATTTGAGAAAAGAGAGGTTTTTGGAGCCCTCAAGCAAACACACACGTTTATGAATTCACCTAGTTTAAACTTGCAAGAATTGTAATTACATAGTACTAACAAAGGAATAAAATAGTTCTAGTTAAGCGTTTTGTTCATGCTTATTTTCAAGGATCGTCTTCTCCTTGTTTTCTATACTTGCACTGCACTATTTGTTTCTAATGATTGTCTTTGGAATTGTGACAAATTATATATTCCTCTAAAATATCCTCTTGTCAATTATTATTACCTGACAAATGTTTTGCTATGCAATTAAGCATGATTTTACTTTTTTTATATCTACTACCAGAGTACACAAAACACATACAAACATCATTAACATATAACTACCAAAGTACACGAAACTCATATTTACATCATTAACATATATTATGATATTCATAGTCAAGAAGGCTTGCTGAAGCTAAAACTTCATATTTACACTTGATCATGAATTTTACTACAAACTCCGGACTCTGAATTTCTAGACTTCTAATACAGACACTTAGATGCTCCCCTCAACTTCCGATGGAGTGAGTGAAACCTTCAACTCCATTTTATAGGAGGAAAGCATCTTTTCACCGGGAACCTGAAGATCGGATACCTGCTACCTAAGTAACCAAAAGATTCCAAACAAGACATAAATGAGTCTACTCATTAAAGCTTATGGGCCTACCATGCTACAACCTAAAAAGAAAGGAAAGAGGCTTGCCTTAATGGCCAAAAAGAGTTGTCAACACTGCTTGACAACATAATGCATAAAGATAGATGTCCATATGGGACTGAAAGATAACATGGGGACCATTATCATGTCAGATGAGCTAGATTATTCTTCAATGTTCTGGTTGAGTATAGGTCCCTAGTGTATTGCTCGTACCAAATCTAGATATGTGAAGTGCCATCATTATTGCAATGTTGCATGCCTCTTTGGAAGGGAAGATAACTACTGATTTGGAATTTGTAGGAAACTTCCAGGTGCAGGAGGATGTATATTCATGGTGTGATGGAAGTAGATCTTCTTCCACAGTTGTCTTTCATGGTAGATGTTGATGATTCATTCAAATCTGTTTGGCTTGTCATAATATTTTTCTTTAGCATACCATGGAATTTTACAATATATTAGGATATTCCTGGCAATGTTAGGATGCATCTGGAGAAGAGGGCTCATCAAAATTTTTTGTATGAATATATTTCTGAGGAAGTACTTAAAATGATTGGCTATATACGTCTGATCTCCATCTTGACTGGGGTTGTTCTAGATATCATTTTGAAGATGGATGATCTTCAGGCCACATTCTAGAGAATTCAAATCTCCATAAGAGTATCTTGGTATTAAGTATCTAGCTTGTCTTAATCTGATTCCTTCAACATGAAGTGTCATCTTTTGGAGGAGGTTCTACATGAATGTAATGCCTCCATTTCCATCCAAGGAGAGTACAAAATACCATAAGCCTCTTAGAGGGAATGAAAATTTTATTCAGGTACTTCTGGATCTTTGTATAAGATGACAAGTTGAGACATAGCAGTAAGGAGATACAGAAATAATGCCTCTAGCTAAATGAGTATGTTGTGCTTCATAAGACATTTGGTTATCATTTTGTTTAGAACCCTATAGCTCTTATGAGAATTAGAACAAGACCAGACATGGTCTAACAAATTCATGAAGCTTGACCTATAAATGCTTATGTTCTTGTTGTATGGCTGATTCAACTCTCTGCTAGCAAAGTCTTCCAAAACATTCTTTTTTCCTTTAATATACTGGACCTCAAATTCATAATTGTCAAACCAATTCCCCATATTTGAAGTTTGTTGAAAGGAGGTCTTTATCAGAAGGATCTCCTTTGTTTAATCTGGCCATAAAATCTTTGAGATCAGATATGAGAATGAATTTTTCATACTGCACTAAAACATGAAATCTTTGATTGCTTTTTTTGTAGCTAGGATTTCTTTATGAGTTGAATGATATTTTAGCTCTGAACCATGAAATGCTCCAGAAGCATATCTGCAAATATTTTCATCTTTTCCATTATCTTCTTTTCTTTAATAATAACACCCCAATAATCATTACTAGCATCTAGTCTCAATGATTTTGAGATCCATTACCTAGAAGAGACATGGGTGGTAACTTTAATACATGTTGCTTGATTCTTCTGACAGTTGGAGTCATTTCTTGGATTCCAAGCTGGATTTTTTTTTTTCTGGAGTCTCTTGTTTAAAGAATGTGATATGCAAACAATGCTTTGATAGAATCTAACAATATAATTGACACATCCACAGAAATATTTGAAGTTGTGTCAACTCTGTTATCTGATATGGGAATGTTTGAATTTTTGACACAATATGTTCTTGAACTTGGATTTCTCCTGAAGCAATGTTTAAGCTAAGAAAATTGATAGAGTCTTTAAATACTTCCATCTTGGTGCTTGAAAGACATATACCATTACTATAAATTGTATCATAGAACTTATTGAGATGGTTTTGTATGGTCTTTAGGAGATTTAGAGTAGATGAGAATATCATCTATATATACTAAACAAAATTCCCATAGAGGACCAAAAATCTTATCCATTACCTTTTGGAATATGGAAGGATTTGTTTTGAGTCCAAAAGGTAAGACATTCCATTCATACTGTCCTCCTGGTACTACAAATGTAGTCTTGAACTTGTCTTCAGGATGAAGATCTTCCAAAAACCACTTTTGAGGTCAAACTTGCTATATACCTTTGATGCCTTTAACCTACTAAACATATCATCTTTGGCAGGAATAGGGTCCTGGATTGCTTGGATATATTTGTTTAGTGGTTTGTAGTCAACCACTAATCTTTTCTTTCCTCTTTGCTGCTCACTTCTCTTATTTACATATAATGAAACACATGCCCATGGTGAATTGGATTCTTGAATGAATCCTCCTTGTAGCAAATTTTTGATTTCTTCCTCACATTCAAGGTGATCCTTAGGATTCATTCCTTTATGTTAGGCTTTAAACTTAGGAATCATTTCTTTTTCATCCTTGGATATAAGGACAAAGTCTAGTTTACAGTAATGCTTTTTTCTACGAATAAATGCATGGGTATTTTCAAGAGATGGTTATTTTTTATTTTTTTAGACAATGTCATTGATATTATCTTTGACACAGATGAAATGGATTTATGACTCCATTCATTGTTATTTTTCTTTTCAAGTTTGACAGTTAATAGGAATAACAATGTATTATAAGTATATTTTCTAGGAATTTGAACTGCAGGATTGAACAAAGATATATGATCTTTATTAAGGCTAAAAGTTCCAGTCTAACATTGGTATCCATTTCCTATTCAGGTAGTCATAGGATTGCATATCATGTTGATAAAAATTTATGGTTCTTTGGATATCTGCTATGTTGATTGGGACATAGGCTAGGAAATTTGAGACAACTAGTTTATTATCAAAGGTTATCTTCATATAGGTTTGTTCCCAACAATCTTGTGGAATAGCCTTGGTTCTTAGAAGACCAATGTTTGCACAAGTATCAATCATTGCATCTAAGATAATATTGTCTAATATTAGGAATGCTAAAAGTAATGGTAATAAAAGGATTTTGAGCACTCTTTAAAGTATTCACCTCCTAGAACTGGTTCTTCTTCATCTGGAGTTTGGATGAACTGACTGTAAGCTTGTTCCAGTGATTCTTGGGATTCTTTAAGACATTCTCCTTATCTTTTTCATCTTCTTCAACCAGCTTTCTTGAAACTCAATAGTAGCATTTTGTATGACTTTTTGGAGAAAAGTCATTCTATCGGTTCACCATTGTTTTCTTGGATACAAGAGGAGCTGATTCAATTCTTTCTGAGATGGTTCTCCTAGTTCTATTGGTACTTCTTTTCGAAACAAGAAAGGGAAATTATTTTCTCTTCCTCTTCCATGACCACCTCTAAATGCTTCTAACTCTTGCCTCCACTAATTTGTTTTGGTGGTGTAGTTCTGGAAGAACTTATCAAGGTAGGTCCACCATACAGACCATGTAAATATTCATCAATGCTATATTTTCAGATCAGGTCTTTGTTCTTCTTGTTAATGTTTGAGAATTTCACCTGTCTTTCTTCTTCTTTATACTTTTGTTGGATCTCAACATTAAGCTAGGATTGATGTCTGATTTAGAGATTGGTCATCTTTTGATACAAATTAGGCAATCTTTTCTTAATATCCCATGGTGGACACATATCATATTCATTTTGGGCTTCATCCAGTTGATGAGCAAGTAACTCTGAATTTGGAGGAATGAAAAGATGTTGAAACTTTGATAACATATTAATATTTGTAAAAATAAGGTAAAGAATCATACCATGAATCCGAACTAGCAGACTTCAAAATTATTTTCTGAATTAGTTCACCATATTTATCTTCTGGATTTCTTCATCATAACTATATAGAATATCTGAACTCTCATAATCAGATCCGAAAGTAAAATAATAATTATCTTCATCACTATTGTTTTCCTTTAGAAAATTTACCTTAGCCTTTCCTTTATTAGTATTCTTCTATGGGCGCTTACTTGCATAGTGATTTCCTTCACAAATAAAACAAACAAGCTTCTTTTTTCTATTACCAGTGTATCTTTGTTTTTTGAAAAATGAATTTCTCTTTCTGGGAGGAGAAAAATACTTGTTATAGGAATTTTTTTGTGCCACAATCCCTTCCTTTTTTTGAAAAAAGAAGAGCAGTATGAACAGGGTTTGTGCTTGGCATGATGCTTGTGAAGTCGAACAACCTTGCAACTAAAAGGATCATTATCCCGAAGTTGGCAAAGTTCAACACCTAAGGCCTTTCACACCTTAGCAACTTATTTTCTGTCAAACTTTTCTTGGCACAAATGAGCATTAGTCTCATCTATGATTTGATTTATACCGCCAAAGCTGACTTGTTCTGTAGGATGATGGTGTAGTGATTTTTTATACTCAGTAGCAAAAAATGCGGGAAACAATTCTATATATCTTAGCTTCATTATATGATCATTTATCCTACCAGAATTATAATAAAATTTCAGCATATAACACTGATACTTCTTAACGTGAATCATATCATAGATTCTAGATTTAAAGAATAATACATTATTCTTAAACTTATCATTATAAACGCTACCCATGAATTCATTAATCATTGCAATAGTCAATGCAGAAGTACCTTGATTTAAGATAATAGTTTGATTTGTAACAAGAAACGAGTCCCACCATTATTTAAAAATTCCAACAAACCCATTAACAATAGCTTCAACTGTAGTGATAACACCCTAAACTTTTGTAATATGACTAACTAGTAAAGGCTAACACCATAATAGCCTAGAGCCAAGTTCAAGCTTAAGAATGAAACATCATGATCAAAGCTTAAAAGCATGCATCAATAGAAACTAAATGAAATCAAACATTTAATCTACAAGCATCCTTACTATGTGAGATGATTACTATTTAACATAGACCTAATTAGATCTAAGGGAAATCAAATTATGGTTATTGCTACTCCACAAATGGAGAGAGGATCTCTCTAACAATGGTGACAAGTCCATTTTAGATATCCCTATACTAACCAACATGAAGATTGGATGCAAATATTAAGTAAGCTAATCCAAGAAGGAAGTAAGGCTCTTAATCCTATCTCTTATATGATATATCAATCAAAGTATGGCGTAAATTTTTAAGTTTGGAGCTTGGTCCTTTTTGTAGTTTTCTATTTGAAGAAAGCTTGCATCTTGGTGCATGTGGGACTAAAAAGGATAAAGTAGATTAAGGCTTGGTGATCATGATTAGTGAATTAACAAGTGATTAACATGTGAGGAGCCTTAATTAACCACTTAGGGTCAATTAAGAGGCTATGATAAGATTTTGAATCCTTTTGAGATGTATTGGAGGGAAATGGGGTGATATTGAATGGTTGGAAGAGGTGTTTGAGCCAATAATAGGGTTTATTGATCAAAACAAGGGTAAATAGGCTTAATTAGCTAATAATCGCTAATTGTTTGTTTAGAAGAGGATTATGACTTATGGTGTGTCGTAAATTGGCATCCTGAATGTGAAAGATGTTAGGTAATCAACAAAGCGTCGTTAATTAACCAAACTAGAGGGAAACATCACTTAATTAGCAGAAATCACTAATTATAATGGAAATGGTAAGAATGAGGGTAATTAGTGTGCTTTGAGAAATAAGACTGCGAAAGCGGATTTTAGGTGTCTACATGTAGAGTGGGGGTCTTTACACCATTGGGTTATATGATAATTTGACCAAGATAGCATACCACAAACCATTTATTTAATTTGAGTAGGATTATTGCACTCAATTTTGTACCATCTTGGTTAAAGAGTTTGAGTATGAACAATGTTATGTAGTGGTTAAGCAATATGAAAAGCTTCTATAGGAGTATAGATGCTTTTAACATCTTCAAGAGTTAGTTTCTCCATGGAGATACTTTTGGAAGAAGAAGAAGGGCTTGGACTAGACTCATTTACCTTTTTGATAACATTTGACCACGAAACAGGTTTAGACCAATCAAGAGCTATGATATCAGATGGTTTAGTATCAAAATGAATATTATCAATGTTTTTAGATATGGATGGGATCAACTCAATATATGATTGGACAACTTCAAGTTTAGTACTTTGTTCAAGAAATTTTTGATGAACTTATTGGATTTTGCTTGAGCGGTGTTTCTAAAAAGTAGAAAGCGTTGATCCTATCTCTTACGAGTATTATCAATAATCTTGAAAATGGGATTGTATTCTCAACTACAACTTTAGATACTTCTAAAGAAATATTAGGGATATCAGTTACAGGATGGACTATAGACTCAACAAAAGAAGTTTTTTTTTATAGAGGAAGGAATAGTATTAACTGTTTCATTCAAAACAAAGATACAAGATTTGATCTCACTTTTATTGTAGAGTTCTAAAGCTTTAAGTGTTTTTTCCATCTCAAGAAGAGTAACATTATGCTTTTTGGAAGTCTTATAAACAAACCTGACTACTTTATTTTTCCAATTGAGAATTTTTGAAGACTTTGAAGGCTCAATCTCTTTGTTAACTGTTCTTTGGTACCAGTAAGTAACTTTCTGATTTCCATCAACAGATGTGATCTCTGTATCTTCAAGAGGGGGAAGATCTGAAACATATCTTTCCATGTTGATTCTTTTAATCATGTTGATCAATGGGCCTTTGGATGGAATATACTATTTGATCATTTTTTCACAGTATTGAAACCATAGATAATTAGTTTTAGGATAATGTATAAGACTGTCATGACTGCAAACAAAAGCTTTTTCTTTCTTTTTTTGTTCCTTTGGAGGATGAGTGGAAAAATAAGAAGAAGTGGATCTAACAGAAGAAATTCTAGATAGAGAAGAGGAAAAATTTTTATTTCTAAAAGAAAAATACACATTGTTAGATGACTCTAAAACATTAGAGGCATTTTGAAATGAGGGTTGACCTTTTCTATATTTTTCCTAGATAATGTCTACTCGTTAGGGAATTTTATGTCAGACCATAAAATTAACTCACGCTCAATCTTATGAGATTCTATACTAACATGACTCACCACGCTGATGCCCTTTATTAATCCATTCTTTACTACAAGATGTAAAGTATTGACCAATCTATAAATGATCTTGTAATGTATAACAACCAGACATAAACCTGGCTTTATATTTATTCCAAAGGTTGTAAGATGTAGACACAAGACTTGTTTTAAAATATTATCATGATGAATTCCAATTGGAAAATTAGGAAAAAAATCAAAGGAAATTGGGCCATTATGCAAACTAGTTTGTACAAAATAACAAAAATGCATTCAATCCTCACCTAAAAAGAGAAGTGATTCCTATTTATACAAAACCAAATATGGAAAAACTTATTAAACTTATGAATTTGAAAGAACTTAATTCATTTTGGATCTATCAAGGGAATATCAAACTCATGCTTATCTATTTGAGATACTTGTATGACAAAATATCTAGTTTTAAAATAAAAAGCAACAAAAAATGAAAAGGAGAACTTATCATAAACCTGGTCATAAGAGATCTTGGGTAACTTCCATTCTAGAAATGGATTAGTTTCTTCTTGTAAATCTGTAGCAAAATTTACAGTGAAAATATTAGCAATAATGACATGGTATTCTTCAAATTCATCTTCTCGTAGCAAGAGTTGGCCTACTTGCTCCATTATTATGGCAGTGTCCCACTTTTGATTTAATGGTATCGGCCAAAAACTATGCTTAACACTGTGACTCACAAATGACACGCCTCTTTGCGATAACAGTCAACCGGTAAAGATAATGGAAACAAGAGAAGAACTAGTGCCGAGCGCGATAAAGTGAACAAGTGTTGTTAAAACAAAAGGATAAACAAAGACACTAAAAACATATGGTTTATATTATTTTTGAAACTTTTACAACTTTATAACTAGGCTCTGATACCAACTACTAGAGTACATAAAAATCATCCAAACATCAACTATTAGAGTACACAAAACTCATACATACATCATCAACATATAAACACCAGAGTACACAAAACTCCTACAAACACCATTAACATATATTATGCTATTCACAATCAAGAAGGCTTGGTGAAGCTAAGACTTCATATTTACCCTTGATCATGAATTTTGCTACAAACTCCAGACTCTGACTTTCTAGACTTCTAATACAAACACTTAGATGCTCCCTTAACTTCTGATGTAGTGAATGAAACCTTTGACTCCATTTTATAGGAGGAAAGTATATTTTTACTGGGAACCTGAAGAAAAAATACCTGCATATAATATTTATGGGTAGATGTATTGTGTGCTTGATGTAAAACCACTTTACCAAAAAATTTATGATAATAATTTTTATGAATCAAGGTATGAAATTACAAATATTTATTTACTCAGTTAATATAGTAATTTTTCCAAAGATTATTTGGAGTATCTAAATCTATAAGTTTTACTATGTCCCTCATATGAATTAGTTCTTAGTTTTGCAATCATTATTTTGTTTTTGAAGCTTACCACCATGTAAGGGTAAGACAAATGTTCAAGATTGAGGATAATGATGTTTATGTAGTAACATTTTCATCTTTCAAAAGGTTTTTTGTTTTTTCCCCTTTTGATTTGAACCATAATTTCATTAAATATGGACATTTTACTAAGAATCTAGATTTATAGTATTCTTATTTATGGTTTTATAATTGCAGAAATTGGATTCCTAAATTGCCATTATTGATTTTTATCAAGTGTGATATCGGATTCCAATATGTTTGTTATTGGAATTTAAGTAGTGTAATATCGGATTCCAATATTTACACTATGCCATACAAGTATGTTCCTAATTCTATATTGAGTTTATGATTATGGGAATATGCCCATTCTCAACACACTCATAGTACAACTATGTTCCTAATTCTTTTTATGTGTATCTACTTTATCTCATTTTTTTATGATTCGTATATGAGGCAATTTGATCTCTTTTGAAAATTAAAACAATGTGATATGGGTACATGTTGTATGAAATAAGAAGCAACTATTGAGTCTATGAGAATGGAAATATACCCATTCTCATCACACTCATGGTATAAGTATGTTCCTAATTCTTTTTTATGTGTATCAAATTTATATTTATTCTTCTTCTATAACTCATATATGAGGGATTTTGACCTCTTTTGAAAATTTATATCTTGGCAGACAGTAGGTTAAGTCATGGTGCATTTCTAGTCACTCTTGTTGAGAGCATTAAATAATATATCTCGACACTCCCAATACTATAGTTTTGCATTCAAGAATTAGGGGATTCTAGGCATATAATTTAGTATGTACACTTCACAAAGGTTTGCATTTTATAAAGTCTTAGAACAATTAAACAATAAGTTATCTAGACTCATGCACATAGCTTTAGGAAAAGACCATATAATTTTGTGGTTGTAATGAATGCATAAATAAAGACTAATTCCAAGAAAAACCCAAAGTATTAATATTTTGAAATGAATTCCTTGTAAATCACATCTCATTCCCTTTAAATCACAAGATCCAAATCCCTGTAAACTTACTTAGAGCATAATTAAGTTTTTTTTTTTCAAATTAAATTAATTGCAGGGTGGAAATCATATTATTAATAATACATCAATAAGATTCAAGAGTTCCATAAGCAACACAATGTTTTATAGAATTATATTATGGAAAAATCTTCCAAAGTAATATAATACTCAATCTTTCATTTAATTATCAAATAATAATACAACTGTAAATTTTTGTAGGACCAAGGTTTGAATTTTTTTTTAAACTCACATCCTGGGCCAAGATGATTTCACATACAAATTTATGAACTTCAATAGTTTCTCCAAGTCAACATTCATTATCCTGTTCAAGTAGTTCAAGGTATGATTTAATGGCCATATGTCCTTTATCAGGTATCTTTATGGATCCACTTTGCCAATTTTTGTTTGATGTCCATGCCCAGATGATGCTATCCACATCGATATATGCTTTAGGTTCGTTTGATATGGTCTATGTTTTATTTGGATTTAAACAATCTTGATACGTTGTTGTACCTTCTCCTCTCTCTACAGGTTTCCAATATTGAACTCTTAGCTTTTTAACTACATCATTTCCTTTCTGTTGAAGAAAAACATCCCCATATGCTCTCCCCATCTATATCTTTTCATTATCATTTCCTGTCCATATAAGTAGCATTTTTACCTTGAACACATCCTTCAACGGATTGAATTATTGGTTAGATCTTCCACAAACAGGCCCAATGTTAATATCATTATTACTTGGGATATGTTGACTAATGTAGTATTCTTTGTGAATATGTGTGCCTCATGTTATTTGATCATATATGTCTTTCTCCTGTACTATTTTTGGCCAAAAACAAACATTTGACCTCCTGTTACAATTTACAAATGGTATATCCAAAGTACATAAAACATTTTCCCAATACACGATCTTCATAAGCCAATAGCCACTACCTTCTCTTGTTGCACTTCCAAAAATTACTTGAAGTTGTACATTTCCTCAATAAGATAAGGAGTGAATGTACTTGACCCTTCTTGGCATGTTCTGTAAGAGTCCATGATATGTGGCAAAGAAAATGTGTCTACTTTATGTAATGATGCTGCTAATCTTCCAAAATTCCCATCTATATCCTTATGGGTGTGTCCCATTGGAAGGAAGCTTACATACACAATGTTGAATACCCTTTTTGCTGTCAAAATTGATTCAAATGAAAATAATGTATGATTCTTGTTATCACTTGAAGCATTATCCAATTGCAAGTAGAGGATCGATGGTCGCTTTATGAAATAAGTATTCATGCTAACAACACTAACTGATTTTGAATGGTCAAATATTTCCTTGTACCTTTTACATTTTTCATGCACATCATTTTATAATAATGCATCATACAATGGCTGTTTGGATGATCCAAAACGATAAAACAAATCTCCATAATCATTAATTACATGTTCTTCAAGCTTCCTGAGACACAAAGCTAATGATGTGACTGTATAGTTTGCTCCACGTTCAACAAATGGCAGGCCAAAATGGCCGAAACCCCCTGTCTCGTGTCCATGTGTGAGTATGCCAGTCAAAGTAACTGGTAGGTTCATAACATTACTTATTGACTTTTCTTTTTTACCCATCCTTGGTATGGAAGTTTTCATTTTATCCATTTTATCATGCACAATGCTCAAGAATCCATGAGGTTATTCTTTTGACTGCAATCTATGGGAATAGTAAGCTGCACGACAACTTTGAATATATTCATTATTCCATGTTTGTTCCTCCTCAATATTTGTGAGTGATTTTGGGCATGTTTGTTCCTCCTCAAGATTTGTGAGTGCTGAGGGAAATTAGTAAGCGAGTATGCTTGTGAATCCTTTTCATTGGTGGTCATAAGTTCGAATTGGCCTTCCACTATAGTCTCGACACTAATGTAGATTCCTCACTCTTCCAATGAATTTAAATTGGGGACTCGAACTCATGATTACCAAGTCAGAGCACCTTCATGTAACCTACACAACTGGTTGGGCCAACCCTTGGGGGTTCCTTTCATTCCAAATATTTTGAAGACTAGAAAAAATGAGAGTCCAATTTTTTCTTAATATCTCATTAGAGAAAACTTGATTGATTAAGGTCACTTGTTTAACTTATTTAGACCACTCTTTTGGTAGGTAGTTATATTTAGAATAAATTTCCATATTTTTTATATCACAACTTAAGAATTTATGAACCTTGGTATGATTGCAAATAGCTAGGTAGTCACTTGTAACATCATTATATAACTATAAACACCTAATTTTGGCACATGAATAATTTTTTTATTATATATTTTCATTGTTCTAGTGTACTTGTGTGTGTTTTGATTATTGGTACAAATTAAGATCTTGTAGGTGTGTGTTCCTTGTTTCTATACATATTTTGACATGTTCCCCTTTATTTTCTAGATGTAATTTAACATGTTCCACTTTATCATTCTCTTTCTTATACCACGTTATCTCTCCTCTCATATTTTCAATCTCCCTCACATGTCCGATGTTCTGGGTTTTCTCCACAAAATGTAGCAATAAGATTATGGTCTTCTTTTTATGTGTCCATTTTGACACTTATTCATCCCCTAGTGTATTTGGCATGTATTTTCTGAGATTTACCTTATGTTATGTGTTGGCATGTGTGCTATTAGTGTATTAATTTGAATTTAAAAATTATATACATAAATACATACGTTCACGAATCAATGCATTTACAACATATAGGACATTAATAAATAGATCAATATAGAGATCAAGAAGCATATAAAGAATGATGGAAGAAAATCCTTGTGCCACAAATAAACTATAATAATTTAGAGAAACATTCAAGAAATTAATGATTTGTGAAGAGCATCTAGAGTTTATGGTGTTACATTGTTTGTCATTAAAAGTGAAAAGGGTTGAGTACTTGCATTTCATTAGGCTATTTGTTGACTTGAATTATAATTGGTGTGTTATATTTAGAAGCTATTCTCATCAATATGCATGATAATAATAGAGGGATAACATAGGCCCCTAAAACATCCCTCATTTTAAATTCTGTTCTTGAAAGGTGTTCCCGTTCTATTACATTTCAAAGAAAGGAGACTAGTTCCCTAGAGATCTATTTTGGATTCTGAAAAATGACTGAGGTTTTTATAGTCCCAAAGAAGAATAAAATGGATGTGCAATGATAATCAGACAAAGTGAGAATTTTTAGGACCGCGGTGTTATAGTACTAGTAGAGGAGACAATTAATTCTATTGAATGTTTTTTTAATTTCAGCTACATTTTTAGGTCCTTTTCAACTTATTGTGTGGACATGCATTGCACTGTTTAATTTTGATGGATATGTTCATATTTATGCAATTAGGCTTGATTTAGTGTGTTTAATCTATATTACACTTAAATTTCAACATATGTTATTAGATGTATTGCATGGTTAATGTAAAACCACTTTTAACATATAGAATAAAATGAGAATGTTACAAGTGAATTTCATCTTCTATTTCTTGCAAGTCACCCCACTCAATTTCTCCCCATTTTTCATGATGTTTTTAGGAGTGTCCATCTATCACTCTCATTATGTAGCTTATATAAATTAGTTAGTTTTTCAACCATTATCTTGTTTTTGAAGCTTACCAATGTAGATATGGAAAGTGATTTTACATTACTAATATACCAAACTAATCATATATAATTGGAATTAGGATTAATTCAAAAAAAGTAGTAAATTAGACCTAATTACCTCCAATAATGGACTATCTAGAACATAGGGAAATATGAAATAATGTAAATGCCAGAGAATTAGGGTTTGTATGGTAATACATTAGATCACATGACATTGTAGTCATTAGTGATAGGTGGAAAAAGACAGATCCAAAAAAAGAACAAATTGACCCTAGAAGACAAAAATTAGAAAGTCATATTGACTATTTCCAAAATAGGTATAAAAATAGTAGACCACTTCCAAAATGAGTACATAAATGGTTTTCTCTTCAAAAATGAAAAAATTGGTCTATGATTTCAATCTCTCATTTCTCATTGTCGAAAACATTTTTCACTTTCTCTAGTTCCACTGTGAATTGATGGGAATGTGCTTTTCTAGTTTCAAACCCTAACATGACCTCAATAACATGCACAACCCATAAAAACGAGGGATGTTAATGGGGCCCCATATTGTTCCTCCAATATTATAAATTACCTCATATTTTAAACAAAATTTCTATCACCTTTATACAACTCAACAAACAACCCAATGTATGTGTTAAACCTCTAAAATTCTTATTCATTTATTGGTTAAGTCCCACATTGGGAAATTATTCTTATTATTTATTCTTTCTTATTCATTGAGTGCACACATTTGATGAAAGAAGGATGAAAAATCTATGCATAGGTTTTTGCGAGCAGTGAAAAACTTAGTAGAATGGATTGTGGATGCTCTTGAAATTGATCTCCAAATATAGAAAATGACAATGAAAAACTTAACAGAAATGTGAAAAACAAATATGGCAACAAACCTTTCCTCCAAGATTTTCCTTGTAAACCTCAAGGAAGATTGCTTGAAGTATTTGAACTTGTAGAATCTTGTCGCTGTTGGATTGTGGATGCTCTTGAAATCGATCTCCAAATGTAGAAAATGACAATGCTACAAGCATATAGAAATGAGGATGTAGATGGAAAGTTTGGCAGAAGTTGGCTGTAATTACACAAAGCTTCCAAGGATGATTTATAAAGGATTGGGCTACTTTTTATAGTTGAGGGTGAGGCCATGAACATTGGATCAAGGTTTGAATGGGTTACAGGTTCATAATTATAATTTCTTGAAATAGCCATTGAATTTGGTCTATGCAGTTGCAACTTTGCAAGGGCAATGAATATTTGGATTTTGTGCGTGAAGATGGTTGTAAGTGTAGCTTTTCTACCCCCACCATTGTAGGGTTCTAGAAGTAGAGTGGAGTGGAGCGTGAGTAGATAAATATGATTATTTAAATAAATAATTTAATAAGTTACGAGTTGTGAGAGGATAATTATCCATTTTAATTAAATAAATATTTAATTAAATAAGCTAAAGGTTGTAGGAATTAATTTAATTAATTCCAAGGGCATGATAAAATTAAATTAGTTAATTCTAACGAGTTATGATTTAAATAATAGAATTAATTTAATTAATTCTAAAGGGATGTATTCTAGTAGGATATAATTAATTTAACTAACTCTAATGGGATAGAGATAGGCTAGGAATATGTATGTATTTTTAGGGTGTCTAAATTTTCCCCTTTTTAAAGTGTTATTACAAAGTAATAACATTTTAAAGATAATAGATGCATGCAGATTAACGAGCGGAAGTTGAAAAATCCTTTGGATGCCCCAACGAGTAGAATGGTAAGGGAATGCCCCCTCAAGTAGGTGGGTGACACAACAAATCTATGGAAAACCACTTGATAGGAAGAAGCCAAGGAATTGGAATGAAGATAAGAGGGATTGTGCTTGTAGCATGAGCGTCATTTGGAGAGTGAAATTTAGAGAGACCTTATTTTGCTATTGCACAATAGATTTTTCACCACTATTATGAAATAATCAAGACATTTAACGGGTTATGTGCATAAAGAAAACACACACATATCAAAGAAAAGATAAAAATGAAAACAAACCCCATATACACCGTAAAAGTATGCACCATGACTATAAGGAAGCCAAGATGAAAATGAAATACGTGTAATTGGTCTAAAAAGTAAGAGCAACAATGCCACAAGAATTTGAAAAGAAAACAATTATCTATGCTCCTACTATGTGCCATAATGATGATTAAGTAGATGCAAATGCCCCCAAGAACTAAACTTATGAATTGCAAGGGAAAAGGATCAGACCGAAGAGGGGAGTGATCTTAGATACTCCCAATGGCACTCTTGTTGGATCTGCATTGAAAATGGATTTGAGAGTTGAAAAGGATAATTTTTTGTGAGCATTAAACTTTTGAAATCTAGAGGGGAATGAGATCTGAAATCACCCCAAGTGAAGTTATATCAAGAAGGAGAAAATAATTGATATGACTTGCCCCAAGAAGAGATATTAACATGCAAAGGGAAGATGATGTAGCGTGATATTCGTAAGATTGGAATGACTACTAGGGTAGTAGCAAAAAGTGTGATTTTATCAAAATCGTGTTGATTTGTTGAAATATTTTCATATGTTTGCGATTTTTTATTATTTTGTGAATATTTGATTTTTTTTGGATTTTTATGGTTTTTGTGATTTTTTTGATTTTTTCTGAATATATGATTTTTTTGAAAATTTTGATGTAAAGGAAGGGAGTGATGTGTTTGGTACACTTGATTTATTATGGAGATATGATGATGTGAGATGGATCTTAGCTTCCATGTTCATAACTTAGCTTTTATTCATGATGTATGATGATTATGGAGAAATGATGATGTTGTATGTGAAATGATGTCCAAAAAGTACTTATAATTATGTTGTCATGTGTTTTTGCAAGGGAAAAATTCAAGGTGAAAACATGAAAACTTTACCCTACTGTCAAATTTTTTGCTTGTAAGCCCTCCTAAACACTTCTCTGGATCATTTTTTCCTCTATGTTAGGCCTATCCTATCCTTTAAAGTGTTCATGTGTGTTGTAACAACCTTGCCCATGTATTTAAAATGTGAAAACAAGATCAAGAAAGTCTTCCAATGTAATTCTTCTTAAGGCAGTTTCTTTAGTTAGTCTAGAAAGGCTATTTTTAGTCTTTCTGAGATAGGTGCACACCTCTCGAAGCAGAGTTGAATACCTAAATTCACCAAGAGGTGGTATTGAGGAGATAAAAAATGTTTTGCAAGTGGTTTAGTAATATTTAGGAAATATTTGAAGGTTTGGGGACAAGTTAAGTAAAAGTGGGTTTTTGAAGGTGAAGGAGTTTGTAATTCAAAATAACACCCGAGCTTTGGGAAGTGATTCCGGGAGCTCCGTAATGATTTGGAGGCAAAAATAATACCATTGGAAAGGTATTTCAGATTTATGAATTATGATGGTTTCATATTCTTCACAAGACATAGACACTTCCTTCCACAGTCTATTTTTAGCAAGCACATCTCCCTCCATGGCTAAGGTGTTTTTATTCCCTTCCTACACTCTCAGTTGGAGATATCTTAGGGATTGGATCTCCTCTTTCCACCCCCTCTTCCACAACCACCTCTTTCCGTATCCATGTCTATTTCACCCACACTAGAGGCCATTATTTCTTATCCACCTTCCATTGTCACTAAATAAATAAAAGAATCATCAATACTGATTTTGATGTTAAACATCTTTTGAAATATAAGAATGCTAAACACCTCTAAAAATTGATGCATAAGAATTGCCTCTTAACCTCATTTCTATTGTTAAGCTATTGCAAATTTTTATTTGTCATATGGATACCTTATTCAAACCTGAAAACATCACTAAAAAATTGTATGATCACATTTGCAAATTGTTTTTCCATCTAGTTAAGAAATCAACTTGTTGGGAGCAACCATTTTCATATGACTGAATCTTTGAGAAACTACCTCATACATTGCGCCTACGGATCCTAATTAAAACACTTGAAGCTATAAACCTCTTCATTTCTATATGGATAATAGAATAACACATTTTATTTAACTTTAACCTTTGAAAAATAAATTTTACACACCCGTTTTAGAGCCCTCTTGGCTTAGTTTTTTTTAGAACAAATAGTTGATTTCAGCCAACTAGCATCAGAAATTTGTTGTAGTTTGAGTTTTGGTTGCCAATTTTGGACACCTTCAATTTCTTGTGATTATCTGTATAGAAAATAATAAGGTACAACAATTAAACAACCCACATAGGGGTCCCATGCCATTTTTTCAGTCCCATTCAGTAGTCACTTGTGCTAGTATGTGTAGCAGTACAAACAAGACCCACATACCCACTTAGATTCTATAAGGTTCATACAATGCTTAAAACTAATGTGATTTTTAGAAATATGCATGATGACTAGAAATGCGTGGTTTGATACACCTAAATGATAATAGTAATGGAATGTTGAAATCACATAATTTGGTATGTTTACCTCAGCCCTCTATGAACCGTGAGAATGAGAACCATGTTAGGGGACACAAAACTTGTATTACTCTGAAAACTATTTTTGAAATGTGAATGTTATAAATAATAATTGATTTTTCATCTCTCACCCTCTATGATTATGGAAATGTTTGGTTTACTTGCCTAAAAGAAATGATTGTTTTGTCTCTCTAATGTCTCTCTAAATCCCGAAGTGTTGTCTTGAATTGAAAGTATGGAAAGTCAATATTTTTTCTTTCTCTAACTTTGAATTGATTTGGAAGTTTTGTTAGTATGTTAGACGCGACTGTGGGTACATGCCACAATTTCACTAACCATGTTTACAATAAGCTGACATGATGTACGTGGCTTAACAAGAATAAATTGACAATTGAATCTTTAAGTTAAAACTTGCTTATAATTTGAAATTTGTGTAATCTTGATGAAATAACAAAAGTATTTTATTTCAACAATTGTACATGACATATTATTGAAAGAATGATTTTTTTTTTCATGCTTTTTTGGTGATAAATTAATTAAATAATATTTACATTGTACCTTATAAATCAATCACATTGAAGAAAGTGTACTAAGTTGATTTTGATGAATTCTACTAATTCAACTTAATTCCATAACAGTGAACTTAAACTTGTAAAGTAGAAGCATGATAAACTTGAAAAGAAATAGTGATATTGTTGACGGTAGATCATGTATCACTACTTCGAACCCTTTAAATTTTAGTGGTTGTGTTATTTGGATAATGTGTTTACTAGTATGTTGCATCTTGGTTATTTAGCTTCTTACCTAGTACTCGTAATGGTAATTGGTAAATGGGAAGGTGGTTATTTAATTTGATATGTTGTATAATAATATTAAAAATGTAATTGAACATGGTTGTCTTAAATGCAACTTCAAAAACATTTTTATAACCTAATGGCTATGGAGAAAACCTTAACCTTCATGGGATTAATTTTTTACTAGTCATGTATAGGTTAGTGACAGTTGGTATCTCTAGAAACCAGTGACCCTTATTGGAATCATCCTTTCAAGACCTTCTGTGGTATCATTCCTATAGGAACTCTTGGGTAATTCTTTCAAACCAACATGACTAACTAACTTGATGACCAAGTAGATAGTACATTGCACTATAAATAGGGGTATGATTGTGTCTTTATGATGGAACTCTAAGCTTGTTAGGATTAGGAATCCTACTAACTTGTAATGCCATGATACCTTGATGACATGTCATAATTGTGTAGTGGAATCCTTGAATCTCAAGTAATTATAATGATCACTCCTATTCCACATGTACATGGAGCTTGTACTTTACACATTGCCTCTTGTAACCTATTATATAATGTATTTCTAATATGCAAATTATGATCTTTGAAACTAGCTAAGTCATATAGCTCATTAAAGAGACTCTTGGTCTTATGATGACTATAGTACCAAAATCCTATTTGTTAGAACATACATCATATGTTAGTGAAACATATCATTTTAACATCCTTGGCAACATGTGGAATTTAGGTAAGAGAATTAATTAAGGATAATACCTTGCAATGAATTCCATCTAATGTTTTGTGTTAAACATTACATTGTGAAAAGGGTTATTAGGGAACTTAAAATTGTACTTTTGTCTTGACATTTAAACCCCTTGATATCAATAGAAGCATAATTAATGTTTATGTAGAAGCGTGCATCTTGGTAACATAATCCCAACTAGTAAGTGATTTTGGATATTAATGATGTTAACAACTTAAAATAATTTGGTGTACTACTTGAGAGTACTCATTGTTAATGAAGTAAGAAATATGTAAATTTTGAGAAGAGAACTTATATCCTTGGAGTACATTAATTGTGGTATGATCATATATGTAAAACTTGTAGTCTTTTACTACTATCATATTGTACCCAATAGATTGGATTCAAAACATAAATTGAGATTCTCTTATTTCTGAAAATAGGTGGTCAACCTCGTAATGTTTAATAACACTTAATTGATTTATGCCCATGTTTGAACATATATGTTGGGCACATGAATCTATTACTCATCACAAGTAATATAGGAATTGTGTGAACTTTAGTACATATCCAAATGATTAAAGTGCTTAACATGGTTGTAATATAATTATAAGGAAATGAGTGTTTTTGTTGCGGTTAAACTTTATGTTTGGTTGAAAATCCATGATCTTTAATTGATAATGCAGAACTCTAATAAGCATTACATGTGTGATAATACGATGACTTTTACACAAGGGTGACTTAATAATGATGGAAATGTAAATCATAGGGCCTATCTGCATGGTGGGTTAGGTCATTATCTATTCCTCATATAGTCATATTATGGTATTGTGTTATGCTCATTTGAGAGGGTGTGGTCTTAGTCATCATTTTTTCATGCACGAGGTTGTATGTTCAAGTGGATCTTGGAAACAATAAAACCTTAAATGATGTTTGGTGTTATAACAATTAAATAAATATAATTACAAAGAAAACCATAATTTTAAGGGTCATTTCGGGTTGTGAAATTATGAGATCTTACAAACATCATCTCACATACATTATACCTGCAAGTTGTATACCACATTTTTTGTACCATCAACTCTATTGAAAGTAAAAAAAAACTGGTAAATCCTTTGTCACTTGTGGGCATGGTATGCTGTAAATTTCAAATATGCATTATCTAAACCTTACATAAAAACCGCGCTTTAATTTGGGGATTAGTTAGTTAGACCTAATAAAAGAAAGAATTTTATTTCAAAATAGCCTCCTCAAGGGCTTCATTTAGCTAGATACTAAGCTGTACAATGTGGAGGAAAACACAACAGACATAACATTCCTCCATTTTGCTTATACAAAATAACATAAATGTCACTTTGGAGTGATATTCCAAATGTTACAATTCTCTACATTACATGGGCTTCCCTAAAAGTTTTCTTTCAGCCTCTTTCATTGTAATCCTAGACAACCTCACTTCTGTGGTATTCAAGTTTGGGCTGCCACACTGATTCGGAGAACCCTTGTTTCATTAAAAAATAAATAAAAAATCATCAATTATATACATCAAACTGATTTTGATGTTAAACATCTTTTGAAATATAATAACGCTAAAAATCAAATAATTTGAATATAAAGTGTCAGATAAATATAATGTTTAACACGGTATACTTACTAGCCTGATTTGCAGAGTAAAATCCTTGTCGAGTACAATGGTGGCTACATTTGTCAACAAGTTGTTTGTTCACTGCTTGTGAGACTGAAAATGTTGTCTCTGGCTTAAGATTTCTATCAAAAATTATAGCATTTTTACCACGTTCAAAACAGGTAGAAGAAATCTTGGGTCCACATTTGTAATCGCTGATCAACATAATTTCATGTTGAAGCATATCTGTGTCAAGGAATCCATGGCTGCATATTTTCTTCTTGCTCATAAGATATTTTTTGTTGAATTTTCTAACTGTAACAAGACTCCCTGGATGGTACATATCTTCTTCCTTATATCTGCATTTCATGGCTGCATCTTTTCTTCTTGCTCATAAGAGAATTTTTGTTGAATTTTCTAACTGTAACAAGACTCCCTGGATGGTACATATCTTCTTGCTTATATCTGCATTTTAGTAACTTCCTTAAGGATAACCAGAAACCAGGCATTTTGGTTTGCTTTGCTAACAAAATCTATAGAAAGGAAAATTTGTATGAGCTAACATGAAGACCATAGACTAAAGATATAGTACTGGAGAATATGAATATGACATAACAATTTCAGGAAGAAGAAAACATGGGATGCAGTCACTCTCTCAGCCTAGTGTTAAACTGCACCAGTATTGCCATCTAAGTGCTTTACATGGGCATAAAAATGTTGTTTATCAGAAAAGACGAAGCCACAATGAATGAATCTTTGGCATATATATAATAATAATATAATAATCAGGTTTGTAGACCTGCTGCTCGCGACAGCCATGAGATTAGGAGATCATTTGGGTCTACAAGTGGCTACATTGCATATGAGTACGACGTTAGTTTTTACATGAGGTTAGGCAAGGTAATCGTGTGACGAGGTAAAAATGTAGGCGTACATGTAGTACGTTGTAATTGATCTCATCTTGGTTGATCTAGACCATCGATAAAATAATTGTGGGTAATAAGGTGATAGGGTATAAATATGAAAAATTATTTTATTTTCATTTGATTTGGTAAGGTTTTTATATCGGCCACCCATCAAATAAAATTCGGTTCACATAATAAAAGACATTTAATGTCATGATTGGCAAAATTACATTATTTAAGTCATGGATATCTCTTGATCCATCGAGGGTATCCATCATATGATTGAGGATAAATTTAGAATTGTCTAGGATGTACCTCGATATGTTGAAGACAACCGTTATGCAAATGAGGATATATCTCATGAACCATCTATGAAATTTGGTGTAGCTGCTTTAATTGGTTGATCACAATTGATCTCATCATGATTGATGTAAATCATCGACAAGAGAATTGAGAACATTGTAGAAGTAACAAAAAACCGCCTAGGGTCAATCTTCCATGCAGAACGTTGTGTAGCCATGTTTTTAAACCTATGGAATATGGGGGTGAACCTTTCTCGCCCCTCAATCTTGACTAGGTGAATTGATTGCCCTTAGCCTCCTCTCTTTTGGAAAAAATAATGAAGGATCATCTAATGGCAAATACTTTACCATTCAATCCGAACTAGACCTGCAAAAAGACATGATTAAATGGCTGAGAAAGGATATTCGTGCTCTGAGGGATAGAGTTAAGCGATGCAAGCTGGCAGTGTAAAGTGGGAACATGGACACAAATTACTAAGAAGAATTGTCTAACATGCTCACCATCTTTGAGAATGAGCATGCGGCCATTAGAACTAAACAATGTGACATTGTTTCTATGTGAAAAGTTTTATTGGATTTCCTCTCTTTACAAGTTTACCATCCTAGAGTAGTCAAATATTATCTTCCCACCAAGGGAGAAAAAAGATAAAGGTAAGGAAACATAAAATTCCACGATTGGAGACCCCAATACGATCTACATCAAGAATTTAAATAAGCATCTGGAGACCTTAAATAGTTTGTTGTTAGGGGTTGTTTTTGGCTACTTTTCTAGTGTGTTTCTGCTACATCTTTTGGTTTTTTTTTTTGGTTTGATCTTTTTGGACTTACTATAGTATCTAGGTTTTCATACCTTTTTTGTACATAGGCCAGTATCCTAGTAAAAAAAACTCCATTTTACCCTTATCTAAAAAACAATGTTGAAGTAAGGTGTGAAATTGGATAAACTATTCAATTGTCATTGATCTCATATGAGTTGATCTAAACCATCTGTCAAATAATATTGTACAATAAGGTAATAAGGTTTGAAGATGAAAATGTACTTTATTGTTGTTCGATATGGCATGGTTTCATTTTAGCCACCCATTAAATAAATTGGTTTACAACTTCTGGGTTGTATGGGTAAATATAGAGACTAATTTTAGTTAGGTGTAATCGGTGCCGGTTACTATGGAATTATGGGAATGCCACAGAACAAGCTTTTGGTCTCCTTTGTGATTGCATAAAGGCTTTTGTTAGTTGGGATGAGGTATTAGGTGACTTGGGTAGGATTTGGTGAGATTTTAATGGGTATATGGAGGTGGAAGTGTTGGAGAAGGTCAATAGGTGGGTAGGTAAACAATAGATGATAAAATAATGATGAAATGAAATAAACCAGAGAAGTATGACGTTATAATTACTGGGATTATGGTCTTGGATGTCTGTGAGCAAGGGATAGAAGTGCTGATGAGAGGTTTAATGGCTGTAAGTGATCACCAACTGAAATAAATATTCTACATGGGCTGCATGTACATTCCTCTTTACTTGGTTAGATCAAATCATGGTTGGGATGGCTGTGTAAGAGAAAGTGCTTGATCTCCTTCCTTGCATGCGTGTTTTCTTTGGAATTCACTATCTAAAGATGTGTTATCTCTCTAAGATGTGTTAATGTTCGCCAACTTGTCCAATCCTTTTCCGACCTTCTGCCAACCTTTAGAATAAGGTTGTTTTGGGGTTAAAATGGTAACCAACGGTGGTTCCGGCTTAACTGGCGACGGTTAGGGGTAACTGGTGTCAGTCAAGGTGAGATTTCCTAGGTTTACTAAACTAGGGAAATCCTCTTGCTTTCCTCAGATCTCATGTTTTTAACCCATGGATTAGATTGGAAGATTCTTGTAAGCATGCAAAAATGTGGTTAAAGGGAATGTAGGCATTGATTTTTAGGGTTTAGGTAAGTCTTAGTTAGTTATGGTAACTTATTAAGAATAGGTTTTTAGGGTGAGTTAGCTTGGTGAGGTGTCTAAGTGAAGTGTATGTGTGGATATTATTTAAATTAAGATATTTAAATAATAAATATGGTGAGGATAATGAATTAATTTAATTAAATTAATATTAGTGGGGTGAAGGGGGTCATGGCTTGGTGAATGTGATGAAGGGTGTTTGTTCATCGAGGGACCAAATGGGGAGTGTGACCTAATTTTAGTGTCTACATTTTTCCTCTTTTTTGCGTAGCTTGTATTGGTAAGTGAAACTAACAAAAATAAGATGTGGTTGCCCCATGTGTGGGTAAAGGTGATCCCCCTCAAACTAGGAACTGACGAGGCAGAAGGAAAATCGCTGAGTGGTTTGATAAAAGGTAAATGTGGTGAAAAGAAAGGTTGATAACAAGGGGGGAAAAAAGGAGCAAGGTCTACTCGGGTAAGCTAGGTAATGGGTCAGGGTCAAAGGTAGTAACAGTCAAACGCACACACATGTATAAACTACAACACACTACTAGGTTGAAGAGCAGGAAAAATCTACATCATCTAAGGTCGATAGGTTTATCCAAACAAGGTTGAAGTGATTCCGGTATCCAAGGTATAGGATATGGTCAGGAAACACAACGTAGGTTAGGCGCATGAACGTTTAGGTATGTTCCGGTACACCAAAGGTAGGGTAAGGATAAACGGTCACAGTAATAGGCTAGGTAAAATTATTAGGTAAACAACATAGGTAACAGTGCCGTAAGGTATAGCGAACACATGAGGTCAAAGGTCACTAGTGATGGTCCAGGTCTAAATATCTAGGTCATAGCATGGGTAACAAAAAGGTAGGGGTAAAATAACGAGTCCATAGAGGAGGACGAAGGGAGGTAGTAACTGATTTGGTTAGGAAAGGTGAGGTAAATGGGTAGGGTAAAGGTGGGGTGGGGTAAATGATCAAGGTGAAGGTTGGGTGGGGCAAAAAGGGAGGTAATGGTAGGGTAAAGGTTAAAATGTAAGGAAGTGTGTAGTTGATGGTGACCGATGCCGGTCATGGATAACTGATGTCGGTAGAGAGAAACCGACGACGGTTAGGTAGGGCACGTGAATGATGCCGGTCAAGGGTAGCTGACATTGGTTAGGTCAAGTTTTTTATAAAAAAAAATCTACTTTTTTTGTTATTCATTTTTTATTGTTTGAAGTGAGAAAATGAAAAAAAAGAGAAAAGAGAGAAAAGTGGCTGGATGAAATGAAACAATGAGTTGGTAGTGTGATTTGATGAGGGATTGGTTGGTGAGCAGCAGGTCCATGGGATTAGGGTGAGAGATTTGATTAGTTTGTGGTTACGAGTAGCTATTCAGTGATGGTGGAGGCTAGAGAGGGATCGGGCAGGCCACCAGTACAGTGACCAAACATGCCACTGAGATGGTGGCATCACAAAGAGGTAAGCGCCC